>KN832559.1:891246-904183 GCA_000827205.1 Plicaturopsis crispa FD-325 SS-3 | reverse complement strand
CCACTCTTCCTGCCCCTTCAACTTCACGATTGACGATACGAGTTTGGCGGCACTGAAAGTGGACATGGTGGGGAATAGGATAGGAGTGGTGGATGATAATGGATCGGGGTAGATGGTGGTGGATAAGGGGTGGAAAGGTGGAAAAAGACACAAGAGACAGAGGGGACCACTGATGAAGCGGTAAAGCACTGATAGACTCTGATAGACACTGATAGACCCAGATTTACGCCGCGGGGCTCATAACCTGTCAGAAGACGAGGAGGAAGTGCAGCGGACAACGACAGTATATGGTGCAGAAGTGAGGATAAGTACATGAGGAACGACGCAGACAAGTCAAACTATTTGGTACTGTTTGTAGCTGTGGCTGGCTGAGTCCATACTTTGAGTCCTGACATCGCACTATTTCTGACAATTTGTCCACGTGGATTGAGGTGACTCGGAGAGCTAGTTCTGGTCGGGATACGTGGCATTGTGAGTTGTCAGGTGACGGGAGATGGAAAGTCTGTAGGGATGGAAGAAATGTTAGTGATGAGCTGAGGTGCGAGAATGCAGTCCTTATATACCTCTAGCCCTCTATGTCCTGGCATGGCCAACATCTTTTTTATCTCAATGAAGCGAAAGAACGAGTACTCGAGGTATTGTGGCGGGCGGCACTCCGACAAACGAACCCTTGGATTGCGACGCCCGCACACATTGAACTCCATATTTGGCTTCCGCAACGTTTCTCGGTATGCATCTTGGAAGCTTGAATAGAGCATGTGGTAGAGAGAAGTATCCTGTAATGCTACATGGTGGCAGCGGGCGTCTTGAAGTTTGCGGGCGCAGAACAGAAATGTCCAAAATAGGCAATCGTATTCCCTCATTCAGCCCACGTCACGGCGGCGTCGCCCAACGTTTTGAGTCCAAGTAAGCACTTCACCCAAACGCTAGCGGCGTACTACTTGCCACTTCTGCATAATTGTTGTCTCCCCCAGCATATAAATACAGCTATCGTTGCTGGTTACGACAACACCCCAAGATCATAATTCTGCCAGCATGCATCCCTCAGCAATTATTCTCGATTTACACGACATCTACTCCGTCATCGGCCACCTCATGCTGTAGCCACTTTACAAAAGTTATGGGAATATTCCAGTGGACTTTATGCAATGGAACCCGAGTGTCTGCTGCACTGCCACCTACTCACCTTTTGGGTATTTCGGCTTGTCCGGCATCTCGCGCTAGCCTTCGGACATTGAACATTGCTTTGCTAATGTCCACTGCTGCCTCGGATGGCTTGGGCCACTTCGGCATCCCTCTGCGCTCGTCGTCATCACGCCTCGAGGCTCACAAATCTATTTTTACTCAATTTTCAATTTGCTCGACCTGGGGCCGCGCTCGCATTCCCACTCAAAAAAAATGGTGAAAAAATTATCGTATTTGGGCAGTGTACCACGTCTACGACATGGATATCTGCAACAAGAAAAAAAACCCGCACATGCACGCACTGCGCGGCGGGTGCGAGGCTGGCGCATGCAGGGCAGGCGCATGCACTTCCACACACCCCCGGTGGCAACCACGGAGACCGGGAGTACATCCGGGTTGGGTTACGGTTGGGGGGATGGGGAGACTGCGCGCGCGCCGATTGCAGTATTAACACGGCAAACGCATGCAGCACACTGCTGGCGAGCAAGCAGGTGCGTCGTGGCATGTGTGCTCCATGGTGCGCAGGCAGGCGGGAACACATCGCAGTGCTGCAGACAAGGTGGTGGTGCCTGCCCGCACCCATGTGCAGGCAGTCGGGGCGAGGTATGTATGCACGAGCACACCTGCAGGGGATCGACAAGAAGTGGGCGCTGGGCGCTCAGCGCGGGAGGCAGACGTCGGACACCCTGACAAGGTTGAATGCAGGAAGGGTAGGGGCTGGTGCGTGGTCACAGGCGCGCATCCGTAGACCACACGGGTATTGTGCATAGCGTAGCGCGTGCGGCTAATGCAGAGCCGAGATGGGTGGATTTGGGTGCACACTGTCGAGGTGGGGTGCATACGCACGTCGCGGCATACGTAGGCTGTGCGGCCCTCGGGCATGGCGCGTGAGGCCAGGAGTGACTCAAAAGCGTCTCTAAATGAAAGATTATCAGTAACAAGCAAAAGCGAACGGTGAAAATTAACAAACCTACCGTGCGCTGGGAAGCACGCAGTGCACGAGCCCAACGCTCGTAGCAGGAGCATGCAGCATCCAATTTATACTGCATCGTCCCGCCCCGCCCGTGGATCATAGCCCACGCCGCCCGCGCGTCATGATGTTGCACGAAAGGTACGGCCCTGCCCTGCCTGCTACCCGTCTCCGGGTCGGCCGCACACTTGCGCGCATCCGCTCCGCCTAGATTCGGGCGTATCGGCAGGTCGACACCGTGCATGACCCTGCATAATCGCAGGCGGCATGGGAATCAGAGCGAGGGGTGGGGGCTGGGACGCGGATGAGGAGGGGGATGGGGAGCTGCACCTGTAAAAACAACAACGGACATCTCAGTGAGCTCTTTGGGGTGAAGCAAACATGAATGGTGAGTGAAATGGCCAAGGCCGCACGCGTTCTGCTGCCCAAGGTCCGAGCTATCATACTGACGCGCGGCTTTGGGGAAGAATGGGGGAGGAATAAATAAAAAGCAAAGACTTACCCGCAACCTATGCGCACGCGCTCGACGGCGACGTGGCAGACCACGACTGCCAGAAAAAGATGGCGGGGGACTAAGGCAAGCAGCCGACCTTCGAGGTGATGGAGCCGGTATAGAGCGTCGGCGACGGGAGCTTGCGGTGAGGGAGGAGCAGGGCTGCGAGGCTGCAAGAGGATGGGATGCTGAGAGCAAGGTAGGGTAGGCAACGACTAGTCTGAGTCAGTTGGTAGGGTCCGAACCGGACCTGAAATTTCTCGTCATGTGCGGTCATGCTTTTTCGATGAATAAGGAAATTTGCTTATGTAAAAGGCCAGAGTGCTCGTCCTCGGGGCTGTCGACGCGCCTCAGAAACGAGACGCGGACCACTGGATATCAACATTCCCGCTCACTATTTGCTTGTAACTGCTTGCAAATGCACACGCATCTATCGGATAAGTAGATATCCATGTTTTTGTACAAAAAAGCAAGCTATACATGCTGATTCTCGAGTGCTACTTACAACTGAGGTAGCTTCGATGCGAGATTTATCGTGTGCGCAAGATTTTGGCAACACGCCGCAACTACCGAGCATGAAGAATGCATATATTGTGCTTGTAGGATGGAAACAATGAACAAATTGAGAGTGAGACATGTGTAACAGGGTGCAAAGTGGAAAGAACATCGAGAGCAAACTGCCGCGATTCCCGATCGGGCGAAAGCACGTGACCATGATTTCAGGTCCGGTTCGGACCCTACCAACTGAATCAGACTCTAATGTAGAAAAAAAAATCGACTGTCATTTTTTGTTCGGAATTTGAGTCTGACTACGGGAGACTAGGCAACGACGACGACGAGGCTCGAAAACGAACCGTGGGAACGTTTTCGGACTTTGCCGCGCTGTGGCGCTAGCGCCGACGACGCCGACTTTCTTTCCTCACCACTCATGCGAGTGTTTTTCAGCAAGGAAAAATGAGAAACGTACTGTGTTCTACCTATAAATGTGATACAGAAATTTTCAATTTTTTTCGTTGAGTGTAGAATGAGCGCGACGTGAAACAATCCCAAAAGATCGCAAATCATCGCAAAACAAGCTTTACCTGCGTCGAATTCGCGATCCTAGTGTCCCCCTCTTGTTTCCAGGCTTCAAAAAAATTAGATTCGTGTTTGGGGGACGTGAATGCATGGTCCCCCAATTTACTGTAAAGATCCCAGGGATGTGCCCATCTCTGAGGCTAGAATTGCACTCAAGAGTACCAAGATCGAGCATTTCGGATCGTCCGAAATGCTCGATCTTGGTACTCTTGAGCGCGATTTCAGCTCCTGTACTGGGCACACACCATAGATCTTCACAGTAAATTTGTGTACTATGTAATCACGTCCCCCAAACACGAATCTAATTTTTTTGAAGCATAAAAACAAGAGGGGGACACTAGGGATGCGAATTCGAGCCAGGATCTACACTGAACCCATACTTTTGGGATCTTTTCATTTACTGACTCGTTTCTATCCAGTAAAAAAATTTGAAACTTTTTATACACCACCTAGTGACATCTACGAGCACCTTTATATTTTTTTCCTGACGAAAGAGCGCTCTGGGAGGTTTGAAGAAAGGCTTCGACAGTGCAAACCCGCCCATTCGGGCGACGCCGGCGGAGTTTGAAATGGACAAATCGTCGCGCATGTTCGTTTTCGTGGCTCGTCGTCGTCGCTCACGACGTCGCTGCCGCTGCGCAGCATGACGACGCCCACTCTCTGCAACTTCGCAGAGGGTGCTTGTTACTCTTCGTCTCTGCATTGTAAGTTTTTATCCTTTTTTCATCCGCTATTACAGCTCTAACGACCTTTTTGTAGCGCAACCCACGCACCCTGCCACTCGCGCACGCCAACCCACGACACCGCAGGAGATGACGACGCCGCAGAGAAGGGCCTGAGAGGAGGGGAGGAAGTCAGCAGGAAATGCAGGGTACGCCGGGCGCCGGCTCGAGCCAGCCCACCTCAGCGCCAGCGCACCGCCGCATCCAACCGCCCTCTCGACGGCAGCGGAGGCGTCACGCTCGCCGCCTCCTCGCGTTAGCACGCCCGCGCCCTCGCTCCCTCCCTCAGTCTCCCACCCCCGCCCATGCCCTCCGCCTCGCGCCCTCGCCCATGTACTCACCCTCGCGCCAACCAGCCCACGCCCTCGCGTTTCCCAGCTCACGCCCACGCTCTGCCGTTTCCCAGCCCCCACCCACGCCCTGCCGTTTCCCAGCCCATGCCCACGCCCTCTCGTTTCCCAGCCCACGCCCACGCCCTCCCGTGAATACACCACTCGCGTCAACACCTTCGGCATCCGCGCCACACGCGGCCTTGCGTTCACGCGCCCACCCCACATTTCCGCGTCTGCGCCCCCGGCATCCGCGCCACCCGTCGTCGACGACAGCATCAAGCAAGGGCTCCCACGCGTATGCTTATGCTGCGATCGACAAGCCGTGCAGCACCGCCCTGGACGACAGCGCGTCCGTACCCGGAGAGCGCACCGCGCTGTAGAGTGTACGAACGCCCGGGCGCACGCTAATCACCGTGGCCCGTTCACCGGAGCGTGCCGCCCCCAAGTCCCGTCGCAACACGCGCACCTGCACATCGACGCAGGTGCCGCGTCGACGCTGAATAAGCGCGCTCACCCCCATGTGGACCGCCGAGGTCGGCGTCGCTGCCATCGTCGTAGGAGAAGGGGGACGGCTCGGCGGGATTCCAGCGAGGCAGGCGGCATGTAGGGTGAGGAGACGCTGGCACGCGTACGGACGGCCGTGCCAGCGCACTCCGCGCCCACGGCCGTCTGCACTGCTGGCATCGTGTACGCCCCGCGTACTCGTCGCTGCCGCTCTCGCACCCTGATGCTCGGGCTATAATTGATGTTTTACGTATCTGCTTTGTGTAGTAGATAGAAATTGAATTCATGTCTTTAATTTACATGCCACAACCAGGCCCTGTAAGCTGGGGATAAAAAGTACTCAGCACAGAAAGGCAAAGTCAGCATATACAGTGATTAAAACACGAGCTCGAAAATTATGAAGTCAATTCAGGGGCTAATTATATGTCCGAGACCAGCCCGAGGAGGTGCGGAATTGTGGAAGTCAATATTAGGGGCTATTTATACAAGAGTGGATGCCCGAGACATGCCCGAAGGCGCGCAGGCAAAGTCCAGGCAGCTTTAGGGGCTGTATAGCTGTTTTCGGAAGCCAGAAAACGCGGTTTCGAGAATTTCAAAGTCCGACAGCAAGCCGCGCTGAGCCGCGCGGGCAGATCGGATCGGTATTGCAAATATTTGGTCACTTGGGATCCTTTGCATCAAGTCCAATGGCATATTCCCTGATCCTTTACAATTATTTCACAGCAATGGCTGCATCGGCAGCCCACTACGAGCCGATGTACAACCTCCGCCTGTCCTTTCCGACTTCGCCCTGCAAAGGGTGCGCCTTGGGTCTAGGAAGACTTCCGATAGGGTCAGAGTTCACGGCATCACTAGGCTGCACAGGGGAAGAAATTCCACGATCTTCCGGGCGAAACTTGGTGCTGACAATGCGGATGTTGTCCTCAAGTTCTGGCAAAACTCCAAGATAACATCGACAGAGGCTGTTGCTCTAGAGAAAGAGGCAAATATGTACGAAACCCAACTGATCACTAGGGCTGTCCAGAATTAAAATTAAATCCGACTATAATCATGATTATATTTGATTACTACGAATACATACAGGAAGGCCCGTAATCCGTAGGCTCATAATACATAGTGATATGATTAGATTTCACTACGGTTAGAATAGATTACAGGCCTTGTAGTTAATCATATTATTGATTATGTCCAGCCAGGTATACTGTGCGTTTTCGAGCGTCGCGAGCATGCGGCTCTGCTTGTGCTTGTGGCTTGCCAGTTTATGTAAGCGTCAAACAATCTTCGAGTCGCTCGAGTACCTCACACGCCCCTGCGCCGTCCTTCACCGTGGGCAATGTCAGCCTCATCGGGCGACAACAGTAATGAGCGTCAGGCGCTCCTCCTTTCGCTGCGTCAACTCAAGGACTCTATCAAGGCCCTACCGTCGTCGATTCCCAACGGCAGCAGCGATGGTCCGATTGCTTCCAACTTTGGGATAGACGGCCTAGTCATAGATCCCGAAGAAGGTCCGTTCTTCACCTTCAACCGTGCTTGGGAGCGTACCTTCCAGGTACCACTGGAGGAGCGAAAGAAATTGGTCCTCAATGGAAAGTATGGGCTAGCTATGCTATACACATTCTTGTCACATTTTTCAAAGCTGCAGGGAATGGAAGCCAATAATGGCTTATTTCTGTTATCGGAGCGCGTTAAAGGTCTCCGAAATCTAATCAGTGAAGTGTACGTCTCGATTTTTGGGACTGGTTACTTTCTCGTGCATTAAGTTCTGACAAAATTTGCTTTTCACCAGTGTTTCCAACCTACCGCAGTCACCCGCAAGTTTCTACGCGTCAATTTCGACTGCAAAGTCCAAGCGCCCGGCAGCTCCGAGGAAGGCACCATCAACTCGGACAGATGCAGCCCCGTCGTTAGCAGCTGCCCAAAAACCGAAGCGCACGACAACTACCGCCTCGAAAGCACCGCCAGTGACGGCCCGCAAGAGTTCAACGCAGACGACACTCTCCCCAGCTCTTACAATTACAAATCCGACTACAACACCAGCCGAACAATCTACGCTGAGCGAGGCTGATCAAGCCGAGGGCGGGCGAGCGAGTGAGCATGCCACCCGTGGAGAAAAGCGTGCAAGAGGTTAGTCAGACCACAGGATATTTATCACGATCGAGTAACTCAAACAAATAAAGATGGCAGTGACAGCGAATTTGCGCCTGACGAGCCCGAATTGCCTGCGTTGCAGTCAGGCTCAGACTCCGAGGACGATGAGGACGACAGGATGCTTGTTGACGGTCCTATCCGTGGCTCGGGCTCGTCAAAAAATGTCTCAAATAAGTCTGCATCGCAGCGTCCGGTAAGTGAATCATTTGTTCTCATCACATGTGTATTTTACGAGGGGCCGATCATCTAGAAGGCTAAGAAGAAGAAGACAACGCCCAAAACACGCCGGAATGCAGCATCAAAGGTAGTCATGGACTGCGAAATGTGCCGTTATGACTCCCGACTGACCTTCTATGTTACGTCAGAAGGCCGCGCGTGTTCCCGACAGTGGTACATCAGGAGACGACTCAGACGGAGGAGTTGAGACTGTGGTCGCGCGGCCGGGACGCCAGCCTAAGAAAACACGCTGGGCATTCGAGAACTTTGTGCCGACCGCTGCGAAAAATACGCAAGGGAAACCAATCTGGAAGTGGTTGTGCAATTTCTGCCCGTAAGTACCAGTACATTCTTCGGGTTCCGTGCAGTTATCTCACATGAAATGTAATTCAGGACGTTCCGAACATCCCCGCGCACTGCGGGATGTACCAAATACCCCGAAGAAACTCTCAAACTCCCCGCTTCCAGCAATTTCATCACGCATCTCGATAAGTGTCCGAAAATACCGTCCAGCCATACTTTTGAGGCGTGGCAGGCACGTCTAAACGATGCGGAATCTGGTCGCGGCGGAACGTCCGCTACAGCTATCAACGTCGATGACCCCGCGCGCCTTCCCGCCAACTCGCAGCATAAGTTCATGGCTAATTTTGTTGCACGCGGCATCGAGAACCCAGCCAAACAAATCACGAAGAAGGGCTTCCGCGAGCATTTCGTTCAGGGCTTGATTGAGGATGATTTACCGTACTCCCTAGGCGAAAAAAGCGGCATGAATAAGTGTTTCAAATACATTCTTCCGCGCAATTTCACCATCCCAGGACATCAGATCGTGCGTCAAGACCTCGATCGGCTGTACGACCAAGTCGATGAACGTGTTACGGAAATGCTAGTGGTGCGTCTATTGCCTGCACTGCGTCCGACGCACATTGCCGTTCAAGTGATAGGCTCACTACTCAACTATCTTGACAGGGAAATTCATCTAAAATTGCGATAGCGACGGATCTCTGGACAAGTAAAAATTCTGTCTACGCATTTGCTGGTGTCGTACAGTCTCACATCAACGACGAGTGGGAACTCGTTGAAAGTGCTCTGGAGCTCTTACCCATCGACGGTGATCATTCCGGAGCTGCGTCCGGAAAGCTCGTATTCAATGCGCTGCGGCGACGCAAGATTGAGGGCAAGCTTAGTACGTACGCTCGTGTCATAATCACTGCGGTATCAGAATTGATGATTCACATTTGATTTTGTTTTAGTTACAAACACGACGGACAACACCGGAAGCAACGGTGTCCAAAACCGCGCTATCTGTAAACGGATCCGTAAAGCCCGAGACCTCTACATTGACCCTCTCAATCTTGGCATTGGATGTGCCTCGCACGTATACCACATTGTTGCCCAGTACGTTCTATAATTTTGGTGAATCTCATTCTGCTTATGGCTTTCGTAGAACGATTCTATGTAAGCTTGGGATCGCACCGGACCCTGACATTGAGGATCAATATGAAGGCGCGCGCCAGTACCCTATCGCATATGTCCCTGAGCAGGATCCGGCAGTTGTAGAAGAGATGGAAGTCATGTCGAAGGAAGCCGCTTCGGAGGCTGCGGGGCAGGTAGCTCATAATTCTGATGAGGACTCAGGCCATGACGACGACTCCTCCGGTATCAGTTGTGACGAGGATGATGACTGGGAGGATAGTACGATAGACGAGAGCAGTGCAACTGGGGCTCGCAGCGGCACTCGCCGGTCAAAAAAGGACCTCAATATCGTCGAGAAGGTGAGCTTTCAATGCCCAGCTACAAGCGGCACGCTGATGGACAAAATGAATATCTAGCTGCATGCGGTAGTGGTTGACATTTTACGGTCGGAAGTTCGCCGCAAGCGCATGCGCCGGTTGATAAGGCGGCTGTGTGACAAGGTGAATAGACATCTGGTGCCCATCCGTAGCATGGCGATCCGCTGGAACACAACGTACGCGGAGATCAATCGTGGCATATTGCTAAAGCCCGTAAGCTCTTTCGTTTTTCCATCTTATTTCAATCGTGCTCACGCTGATGCTTACATATTGTAGGCAGTAAATCAATGGATCGACCAGATTGACCAGCATCTTACTGGGCGCAAGCGACGTGTAGCAGCACGACGGAAGAAGAAATGGTATTTGAGTCCAAATGATTGGGACATGCTCGAAAAGATTTCAAAGGCATTATCTGTACGTGCGCATTGTGTAACTACTCTACTCCTCCAGATACTCATTAGATATGGAGTGCCTTTAGGTCTTCAACGACGCGACACTCAACGTCTCAAAGACCGACGAACCGACGATCTGCAAAATCTTACCACTTTATAAATTGATCGAAAACCGCCTCAACGCTTGCATCTCGGACCTCGACATGGAACCTGACCCTTACGGTTTGCAGCAGGCCTTCCGTGCTGGGCACGCAAAGTTAATCAAGCACCTGGACAAGGCTTTGGTGGGAGATTATGCTCTGCTAGGTGCCGGTACGATAATATTCTCCCATGTCTGTATTGTTGGCGATCTATTTACATTACCGCTTAGTCCTCCACCCCTCGATTCGCATTGAATTATTCGAAAACACGGACAACTGGGACGCTGCGATCCCCAAGCGGGCTCGTGTTCTGCTCGAGAAGCTGTATAACGAATACTCGAAGCCAAGCTCCGAGTCGCCGGAGTCGGATCCCTCATCCGCATTGCAAGGCGCTTCCTCATCGACAAAACCGGTCTCCGTATCCGGTTCAATCTTTCGACAGGCCATCCGTTCCAACAAGCCGACTACGCGCCAAGCAAATAGCTCAAGCGAGCTTGAAGTGTACCTCAGCGGCACATACGCCTGCTCCAATGACAAAGCCCTCCCGTGGTGGAAGGCAAGTACTATCCAACAAATTTCCCGATTGTTACTGATTGCAATACTTGCTAACGCAGAAACACGCGAGTGATTTTCCTGTTCTATCCAGGATCGCCAGGGATATACTCGCTATTCCGGGCGTCAGTGTATCTGTCGAGCGCCTGTTTTCGAGCAGCAAGCATACCTTGACAGATTCTCGGAGCTCAATGGGTGTCGAGTCGGCCTCGAAGACGATACTCACGAAGGAATGGCTCAAAAAGGGCTTTGGGGAAGGACTCCATTATCTCGAGAACGTTTCCATTCACCAATAATTTCGATTACTTATGACTATCATATGGTTAGATTACACTAAGATTTTCATAGCAATAGTTAGACCTGTTCGTACGCTTACTTCTGCTACAATACATTAGATTACGGCTCAAAAAAGTATTTATTCATAATTGGACAGCCCTACTGATCACTGCCCAGGGAATAGTAGTGCCTCGATGTTTTGGTTTTTTCCGTGGTCGATGCTCCGACCAGTGGATATCGGTTCTCGTCCTTCAGTACTGTGGTGAGCCGAGAACGGGGCCCTTCCACGAGATGGACCAGTCCTATCTGTACGCTCTCATCGCTTCCTCACACGACTGCATAACTCAAGCTGACTGTATACTCCACTGGCAGCCTTTCTGCTTACACCAGGCTAGCTGCCATACATGACACCCTTGGTCTGGAGCACGGCGACTTCCACGAGCGCAATGTACTCGACAACGATGGCAAACCCTTCATAATCGATTTCCAGCATTCCTCCCGTCACGAGTGTAACCATGACGTCGTCGAGGTCGGAGAATATCGCCCATATTATGAACATTTTGGCTGCATGGAGTTGTATTATGTTGCGTGCGATATGGCATTCTGGTTAGAGCGTAAGTCCTCTCTTTCCTGATGGCGTTCTCATTTTGTGACACTAACTCTTTATTGTCAGCATACATCGATATATATGGCCGTATCATACACAAGTCGTACATCAATTCAGTCGAAGATATCATCAACGCAGCGTCCGCTTGCAGCGAGTTCAAATACGAGGAGATGGTCGAATACGCGAAGAAAATCCTGCCCGAGATCCTCAAGGAAAAGGAGTCTATGGCCGAGGTGCGGCGTCAAAGGAATGAACGGACAAGGCCGACTGCAGAGGCGTCAGATCCCGAGGCGACAGCACAGAGCGGTACGGCCTCGCACAGAACTTGACGCTCTGCGGCCATTCGTAATAAAGGTCATAGTCGCACTATAGCATGTGTCCCAGTGTGTATAATCTTTGGTCATTATCTCCGGTTCATTATATGTAAGCGTGTCTCCGCGAAATGTACAGGTTAGGAAAGATTGGAAGAGATTGAGTCACACTAAAAGCATTTGCCGCGTTGATTGCACGGGTTCAACGTTCAACGTTCAACTCTGACCGTCACGGTGTCTTCGACGATGCATCCCTCAGCAATTATCCTCGATTTGCGCGATATTAATTTTGTCAGCGCCAACCCGTTTGGCAGGCCACCAGATGTACAACCGCCGTCTGTCCCCTCCGACTTCGTCCTGCGTAGGGTGCAACTCGTACCCAGGAATACTTGCGACGAGCTCCAAGTCCACGAAACTACTACGTTGCATGTGGGGAGAAAATTCAAGGTTTTCCGTGCGAAACTTCGTGCTGACAAGGCGAACATCGACGTCGTGCTAAAAGTCTCGCAGCACTCCGAGTGGAGGTCCCCAAACGCTTTTGATCTTGAGAAGGAGGCTCGTCTGTACGAGACTAAACTCACCACTGCTCAAGGCAAAGTCGTGCCGCAATGTTTCGGTTTCTTCCGGGGTCGTTGCTCCGGCATATGGATTTCCTGTCTCGTCCTACAGTACTGCGGTGAGCCGCGGAGGGTGCCTTTCCACGAGATGGACCTTAATTATCGGTATGTTCTCGTTACATCTCTTGTCACTTGCCAACCTGTTGAACTGCGTACAACACTGTTAGCCTTGTGTAGGTGTAATTCAGGCAGCTAACAATAGAGTCTCAGCTTCAGTGTCGAAGATGATAGCATTCTAGTATGTACCTAACAATAGACTAGGTAAAGGAATGCTCAGTAAAGTGAATGTATGTATAGAACGAGCGTACTCACGTCTCAGCTTCAGTGTCGAAGATGAGACGTGTCAAAGTTAGAACGACGTGGAAAAGACTGTGTCGGAACCCGGAAGTAAATGCAAGTGATGACGTAATGTATGACCTCATCTAACCAGAGCAGTTGTACAAATATTGTACAAGCACTCTGGGTAGATAGCGTCATTACTCCACAGGATAAAAATAGAACATAGGATAAGAGGAAGATTGACCGTATATCCCAACACTCCCCCTCAATCTGCCCGTAATCCCAACATCCTCCCTAGAAATAGACAAACTTCTAGCGCTGCGAGC
>KN832559.1:880117-890560 GCA_000827205.1 Plicaturopsis crispa FD-325 SS-3 | reverse complement strand
TTGAATCCGATGACGGCGCGAGTGGGCGTACCAGCAATGGCCATATCATCAGTTGCGACGCAAACTATAACGTGTTCGGAGGGCGGCTTGTGGCGGAAGAAGACTGAATGGTCGACGCTGGACCGAGTGTAACCGAGTTCGTAGAACACGGCGGCGAGAGTCTCGTACCACTCGCGTCCGGCCTGCTTGAGTCCGTAGAGCGCCTTGCGTAGGCGGCAGACCATGCCTTCCTGTCCTGGTTTCAGGACGCCTGGCGGAGGTTTCATGTAGACTTCCTCCTTCAGTGGGGCGTTCAGGTACGCGCTTACGACGTCTGCCTGATGGATGTCCCAGTTGTGCTGAGCTGCGTAGGCTAGGACGACCCGGATGGACGACATCTTGACGCCGGAGGAGAAGGTTTCGGTGTAGTTAACGCCGAACTTCTGTCTGTGTCCAGGCATGGCTGTAGGGAAATTACATCAAAGTGTGGGATATCCCAGGCCGCATGATGCAATTTTCATCGGGATACCATATATAGCTCGCCCCTGTCGGCGCGGCTTGTCCGGCACTTGCTGGCACCTTTCGGATTTCGAAAATTTCGCACTCCCCACTCAATCGGGTCTTTCAGCCCCTATACTCACTTCAGGTGCGTTTTCGGGGGTGGTCTCGACTCCCGGGTCCATTTCACGTGATGTTCGAGATCGTCGTCTTAGATGTTCGTGCCTCACGAATATATTCCGATTTTTTTCGGATTTTTTTCGGATTTTTTCCATCACTCCTTACACTGGGGGTGGTAGGCTGGCACAGAAGCTCATAGAAATTAGAAAAAAAGATTTTATTGTGTAGACTACTGAGTGATGTCCCGGTGGCACAAACACGACGGCGGACGCGACAGTGGGTACGGAGGTGCGGGGGACGTCAAAGACAAACGGCTAGGCGGAGGCAGCGTGAACGGCGACAGCGCCAGCCGCTGTCGTCGCTGGCGCTGTCGTCGCTGGCGCTGTCGTCGCTCACGCCGTCGCTCGCCGTTGCCGTTGCCGTCGCGCGCCGCTCCCTGTACCTGTCGCGACCGCCTTCGTGCTGCACCGTGCGCCCGTCGCACCCCCGCCACACCTCCCGCCCCTTTGCTTCGTGCTGGTCCTTCTCCTCCTCAGTGGACCTGGCCCCCTCGCCGCCCTGTACCTGCTCAACTGCGCGGGGGCCTGTGAGCGGCGGCACCCGTCGGTGCGCTGTCGTCTGCGGTGCCCGCGTACGGGCGCCGCTCGCGGGTCGTTTCGTGAACGGCGCGTGTCACTGGCACGACGCCACGGATGGAGGAGGGTGCCGGGGTGCTGCCGCGCACGGCGCGCAGGCGTGCGCTGGCGCCGACTCGATGCGGGCGCACCGGGAGCCCGCCGAGTGCGCCTGCTCTGCGCGGGCGTCATCTTGATATGCGAGGCGTTGGGGTGGGCCTGAGGACGCACAGCGGCGTCGGGAGACGGCCGTGCGCGGGCGGCGTGTGGTTGCGGAGAACGGGGAGTGGTGGTGTGGCGCAGAGCGCGGGTGCGTGATATGGAAAGGTAGGCGTTGGCGGGGGAGAGGGGAGCGCTCATCTGGGTAGCGAGGACCACGGGAAGCGGGGGGCGACCTGCGTGGAATGGGGCGGGGGATGCGTTGAATGGGGGTGATTCGCGTGGTCGCGAGGGTGGCACGGCGGTGGGCGCTGGTGCTTACACCGCCGGGCGGGGTTCGTGGTATACGCGTGCTCCTGCACGGGGCGAGCACGGCGGTGTCGACGTGGATGGTGTTGGCTGGGCCCTGCGTGCGCTGGCGTGGTGGTGCTGGCGAGAAGGTGTGGGAGGTGGCCTGCAAAAAGCTCGTTAGCACATTATACAACGGTTAAAAAGAGAAAAAAAGACTTACAAATGATAAAAGCAGGAAGGCAGCACCCCCATGCAAAGTTGCAGGGGGTGGGTTGTCGTCGTTGCGTGGATCGACGCGGAGGACGACGACAACAACGAGCAAAAGCAAAACCAACAGCGACGACGCGTTGGTTTTGATTTCAAACTCCGCCGGAGTTGTCCGCGCAGGCGTCCGACGACGCCGACGTCTTTTCCTCAACGCTCAGATGTTCGTATTTAAATCTATTTAATTTGGGGGACAATCGTCCATTACTGTAGAGCACGGTATAAAAGTATTAAATTTTTTCGTGCACTTTGTGTGATTGAATAAAATGAACGAGCTGATTTCGCAACAATTTCGCGGCATTGTGCGTACTTTCAGTGCACACACATCCGCCCCTTTGTTTTTTTGCTTTGAAAAAATCATATTCATGTTCAGAGGGTCAGAAAACCCCCAGAACGAGTCTCCCTTGGTTTTCCGTTGAGTGTGCCCGGTGCAGGAGCCGAAATCGAGGTCTGAAGCACCAGAAACAAGCATTTCGGACATTCCGAAATGCTCGATCCTAGTGCTTTCAGGTCGGTTTGAGCTCCTGCGTTGGGCACACGGAACGGATACACGAGGGAGACTCGTTCTGGGGGTTTTCCTACCCGTAGAACACGAATATGATTTTTTCAGAGCGTAAAAATGAGGGGGTGGACGTGCGTGCGCTGAAAGTGTGCACAATGTCACGAAATTGTCGCGAAATTGGCTCGTTTCATTGACTGACTCGTTTCCTACCACGCAAAAAAATTCATCATTTACAAGGGGGATCCTTATGTACCAAATAAGAGTCCTGTAATTTATCTTATTATAATACGCGCTTTTGAAGGACGGGGAACGTGTTTTGAGGTCGGCGGGTCCGTGCGCGGCCAAAGCCGGCGGAGTTTGAATTCCGCTCAACGCGTCGATGTTCAACTTTTGCTTGTACTCGTCGTCTCCCACCTCCTCTACGCCCTCGCTCGCCCACACGCCGACCGGTCCCCCTGCAACGTTGCAGGGGGTGTTCTCTGTGGTCCTTCTTTCAATTGTAAGTTGTTTTTTCTTTTTTTGACCGCTAGTTTGCGTGCTAACACATCTTTTGCAGGCCACGTCACGCTCCGTCCCCTCCCATTCGCAACGTAACGACCGCCATAGCCGCGTGTGCAGGCCCGTATGCCCCCACACACGCAGTCCCACACAACAAGAGCCGGTGCAGGCTCTGTCGCATAGCAGAACAGCTGGGAGGTGCCGCAGCATGGGCCGTAGACCACCAGGTAAGCCCGCCTGCCCTTTTCACATTTCCCCCCTCCCTGCCCGTGCCGCGTCAGTATGAATTGTCCGACCCTGGACAGCTGAACGCGCTGGCACGGGCAATTTTCGTCTTCTATTGTACATTTTCCGGTACTATTCAGCTGACATATTTGTTCTCGTAGTTACACAATCCTCCTGGGTACCACGCCCTCCACGCCCTCGCGCACGCCCCGCACACCTTTGTGCACGCCCGGCCCACCTTTGCGCACGCCTTGCGCACCTTTGCGCAGGCCTCCCGTACCCTCGCGCACGCCCCGCGCACCTTCGCGCACGCCCTGCGCACGCCTCCCACACCTTCGCGCACGCCCTGCGCACGCCTCCCACACCCTCGCGCACGCTTCGCAAACCCTCCCGCGCCCTCGCGCATGCCTCCCGCGCCCACGCGCGTGCCTCCCGCACCCTCGCGCACGCCTCGGGCACCTTCGCGCACGCCTGCGACACCCTCGCGCACATGCACGCCTCCCACACCCTTGCGCGCCCTCGTGCATGCCTCCCGCACCTTCGTGTTAGTGGGTCGCGGGTATTTGCGTGCACAGTACATGTCATGCGCGGTGCCCGGGACTGCTTCGCTCCCCCCACCCTGCATATACAGCACCACCCCCCAGTGTAATCCCGCTACGATTACTACCTTCTACTTACGGACATTGCCCCTGACCCCGCATACTCGACCACGAACATGTATTTACTTCCCCTCGAGCTCCCTCCCCCGAACCACCATCTCGTTCAATGCCATAACTTTGGCCTGTTTACTCTGCTCCCTTTTCCTCTTAAGTGTAGCCACCCATGGTGGCTTCCACTTTTTTTTAAACATCGCCAAAGCCTATTCTCAAGAAGTCTCGTCATCGAGACCAAACCAGCTGAGTCTTCTTTTGAACCTTATCTCGTTCCCGCCCACCCCGCCGCCTTTCCTTTTGACCCCATCGACTTCCCCGCTCGTTTTTTATCATCGCATACCAAGTCCCAACATTTTTCCCGCTCCAAAAACCCAGTCAAAACCCTCTTAACCCAGTCAAAACCCAACCCGTTTGCCCACCACGCCTCCTTCGTTGATCCGACGCAACCAGCGCGGTCAGTTCTCACGCCCTTTATCCCCTGACGAATTCAGCCTAGGGAATCTCTCGCCTCCCCCCCCGTCCTCACCCGCGGCCTCTCATAAGTCGCCCTCAAATTCCTCCACCGCTTCCTCAGCCGACTCCGAATCCGACTCTCCCGCAAACATGATGTACTCAGGACCAGCCGACCCGACAGTCGCTCGCGTCGAGCAGGCGAACCCGCGCAACGCCCCGATCTTGACTCAGGGCAAGGTAACCCCTCGCGTCCTCCGTGACTTTGTCATGGCGGCCGAGCATTTCCTCTACATCAAGGACATCAAGAAAGACGTCGACAAAATCCTGACAATCGCGTACGGACTCAAGGACCTCACGGTCAACGAGTGGTACCAAGGCGACAAGGACGAACTCATCGCCGGTACGTGGGACAGCTTCGTGGGGAAACTCCAGAAGCTTGTCCTCGCGCCGGGGTGGGAGCGCGACCTGCGCTCGCAGATTATGACGTCGAAGCAGGGTGCGGACACCGCTGAGAAGTGGTACATCCGCATCTCAGCGTTGAACGCGCTCATTGTCGGCACGACCGCGCACGTCAAGAAGCCCGAGCTGCGCAACCACATCGAAAATCACTGCCACCCCGACCTCATCCACCTCTGCGAGGACGCCCTCGTTCACGAGATCCCGGCGGACGACTTCACCGATTTCCTCCGCGCCGTATACAAGCTCGACGAACAGCGTATCCGCACCGCAGAACGCCACCGCGCCCTCGTCGACAAGACCATCAAGGAACGCGAGAAGGCTTTCAAGCCCTTCCCCGTCGCGGCGGGAGGCGCTAGGCCGTTCAACACCACCATCACCCAGACCACCGCCGTCCCCGGCTACTTCGCAAACAGACTCCCCCGCCTTACTGACGACGAGCGCAAGCTTCTGCTCGAAGGGAAGGGTTGTTTCAAGTGCCGGAAGTTCAACGCCGGCCACACGTACAAAGAGTGCCCGAACCAAGCTCCGGACGCGGCGAACTACAAGCCCCTCGTCAAGTCAGACCTCACGGCTGCCCTTGCGGTTGCCGCTCGCATGCCCCCCAAGAAACCAACAGTCCCTGCCGTCAACGTCACCGTGGCGGCGGTGGGCATGAGCTCTTGCGTCATCGAGAGCGACGCGGACACCACCATGTCCGACGAAGATTCCGGGTACGTCCCCTCCCTGCATGCGCCTCATTTATTCTGGGACTGTCTCGTGGACGGTCCCAATGCGCCCTCCTATGTCTCGACCCCTGCGATGATTGACGACGGCTCCACAGCCGTTCTGATTAGACCGGGGATCGCAGACCAGCTCGGACTTAGGCGATTCCGATTGCATAAACCTGTTGTCGTTGGTTTAGCGATGGATTCAGGCGAGGCCGTGAAGTTCGAGCTGAAGGAATGGGTCCGGATACGCTTATTTTCTCCTGATTCTCTTTGGTCATCGCACTCTGTAAAAGCGCTCGTTAGTCCCGGACTTTGTGCCCCGCTTATTTTAGGTCAATCGTTTTTGGCCGCCAACTCCATTGTGATCGACTACAAGGAGCGCTCGGTTGTCGACAAGACTTCGGGCTACAACCTGCTCAAGCCCGCCACACCAAGCCCGCCGAAGCCTGCGCGCTCCAGCAAGAACCTGCCCAAGATTGGGACCGTCAAGAACGCGCGTCGCGCGGTCCTGAAAGAGCTCAAGGAAGTCTTGCCCGAATACAAGTATTTCACGGCACGTACTTCCGAGTGCACTCCCCCTCCTGAACACGCTTATGTTGGTGCTGTGCGCCAACGCATAGAAACCTTAGCGTTCACAGAGCGACTCCGCGCCCGCACGGAAAAGTTCAAAAAGAAATACGGTGACGTTTTCGGTGAGATCCCGCACACCGACCTCTTGCCGACGGACGTCTACCATCGGGTCAAGCTCAAAGACCCACTCGAGGTGATCGCATGCCGCGGCTATGCGTGCCCGCGCAAGTACAAAGACGCGTGGGACCAGCTGATTCAGTCCCACCTCGACGCTGGCCGAATCCGCCCTTCAAATTCCCCGTACGCCTCACCTGCCTTCCTCGTCCCCAAAGCCGACCGCGACGCCGTCCCGCGTTGGGTAAACGACTACCGCAAGATTAACGCCAATACGGTCGTCGACACGTATCCGCTCCCACGAATCGACGATATCCTCGCGGACTGCGCCAAGGGTAAGATTTGGGGTAAACTTGATATGACCAATTCTTTCTTCCAGACTCGCATGCACCCCGACGACGTGCAGTACACGGCCGTAGTGACGCCGCAGGGGGCCTTCGAGTGGCTCGTAATGCCCATGGGTTTCCGAAACTCGCCTTCAACACACCAACGCCGCGTAAACGCCGCACTGCGGAAACTCATCGGAAAAATCTGTCACGTATATCTGGACGACATCATCATATGGTCGCAAAGCCTGGAGGAGCACGAACTTAATGTGGCTGCTGTTCTCGAAGCGCTACGTGCCGCCCATCTCGTGTGCTCTTTGAAGAAGACTGATCTCTTCACAGTAGAACTCGACTTCCTCGGTCACCACATCTCGGAGCGTGGGATCGAGGCTGACTCAAGCAAAGTCGAGCGCATCATGAAGTGGAAAGTCCCTGAATCCGCGAAAGACGTTCGCGCATTCTTGGGACTTGTCCGTTATATAGCTACGTTCCTCCCTGCCTTAGCAGAGTATACGTCGCAGCTCACCCCGCTCACTACGAAGGACTGCGATAAGCATTTCCCCGCATGGGAAGACTGTCACCAAGCGGCTTTCGAAGCCATCAAGGGCCTGGTTCTTGGTCGTGATTGCCTTACGACAATCGACCATCAGTCCCCGGGCAAGAACCGCATATTCGTGACCACGGACGCCTCAAACCGACGCACGGGCGCTGTCCTCTCCTTCGGCGAAACTTGGGAGACCGCGCGACCGGTCGCATTCGATTCGACGCAACTCAATTCGGCCGAAAAGAACTACCCCGTGCACGAGCAAGAGATGCTCGCCATCATCCGCGCTTTGAAGAAGTGGCGCGTGGACCTCTTGGGTTCGCGTTTTGAGGTCTATACTGATCACAGGACCCTCGAAGCCTTCGCCAGCCAGCCCGACCTCTCCCGACGACAATGCCGTTGGCAGGAATATATGGCTCAGTACGACTTCGACATCCATTATGTCAAAGGCGACGACAACACCGTTGCCGACGCGCTATCGCGCATGGACGACGACGAACTGGCGCCCGCCATCGCGTCCTCTCCTTCCTCCTTCGTGGCCGCTGTGGTGCCACCCGTCTTCACACCCCGCTCCGTGTCTTCCGCCCTTGCGCTTTTCCCCTGCTATGTCCCCTCGATCCGTGTGGCGGCAACTTTCTCAATAAAGACGGACGACATCCTACTCGCGGAAATTCGACGCGGGTACACCATCGACCCTTACTGCGTGAAGCTTCGCGGAAACCTGGAGAGTGTGCCTGGTCTGTCGGAGAAAGACGGGCTGCTCTACATTGGTGACCGCCTCGTAATTCCCCGTTATGCTAACATACGTGAAGACCTCTTCAGGTTGGCTCACGACGCTCTCGGGCACTTTGGTTTCGATAAGTCGTACGGCTCGTTGCGCGACGCCTACTACTGGCCTCGCATGCGAACCGATCTCGAGGACGCTTACATCCCTAGCTGTCCTGACTGCCAACGCAACAAATCACGAACGGCCAAGCCTTCCGGCCCTCTGCATCCGCTCCCTGTTCCCGATGGTCGCTGCGACTCAGTAGCCATCGACTTCATTGGCCCGTTAACGCCGGATTCCGGTTTCGATTCCATCATCACCATGACCGACCGCCTTGGCTCCGACCTGCGTATTGTCCCTTCCACGGTCGACATCTCTGCCGAGAAGTTCGCGGCGCTATTTTTCGATAACTGGTACTGCGAGAATGGCCTTCCTCTCGACATCGTCAGCGACCGCGACAAGCTCTTCGTCTCGCGCTTCTGGAGAGCGCTCTCCAAGTTGACGGGCGTAAAACTGAAAATGTCTACAGCGTACCACCCGCAAACTGACGGTTCCAGTGAACGCTCAAACAAGACGGTCAACCAGTGTCTGCGATATCATGTCGAGCGCAACCAGCAGGGCTGGGTTCGCGCTCTCCCCCGGGTGCGTTTCGACATCATGAACTCCATTAACTCGTCTACTGGCTTTTCTGGTTTTCAGTTGAAAACTGGACGCTCGCCCCGCGTAATCCCGCCGATCGTGGAGTCGTCGGTGCCCGCGGATGACAACGAGGCCGCTGCGTTGAAGGTCCTCCAGCGTCTGCAGGACGACGTCGCCGAGGCTCGCGACAACCTCCTCGCCGCCAAGGTCGCACAAGCGGAGCAGGCGAACAAGCACCGAGGTTCGGAGGTCGTGTACAATGTCGGCGACAAAGTCATGCTCTCCACCTTTCACCGCCGCCGCGACTATATGCAGAAAGGCGACCGCCGCGTAGCCAAGTTCATGCCGCGGTACGATGGCCCGTACACGGTCACCGTGTCTTTCCCAGCTAAGTCCGTCTATACCTTGGACATGCCCAATTCACCGACGGTTTTGCCCACGTTCCATGCGTCGCTGCTGTCAAAACACGTCGCAAACGACGACGTTCTCTTCCCCTCACGCGCTAACGCTGAGCCGGGCTCGGTGGTCACTGCCGACGGCGAGGTAGAATGGACGGTGGAACGGATCATCGACGAGCGACGGCGCGGACGAGGTTTCCAATACCTTGTTCGTTGGGCCGGCTATGGACCCGAGTCCGACCTCTGGCTCCCCCGGCGGGAGCTGGACGACTGCGAGGCGCTCGACATCTGGCTCTCCAGCCATCCTCGCTGAGTTTGCGAGGTTTTTTATCATTTACCCTTTTCTTCTTTTGCTTTTTCGCGGGCTCACGGACGCTCCTCGCTCGCGCTACTTACGCTATCGCATTGTCGCCGTCGACCGGCGTTGTTGGTCCCTTCCGATTTTTTTGTTGTTTTCATTTCGATTTTCCTGCGTCCATACGCTATTTTTTTCTGGCAGGGAGGAGTGTAATCCCGCTACGATTACTACCTTCTACTTACGGACATTGCCCCTGACCCCGCATACTCGACCACGAACATGTATTTACTTCCCCTCGAGCTCCCTCCCCCGAACCACCATCTCGTTCAATGCCATAACTTTGGCCTGTTTACTCTGCTCCCTTTTCCTCTTAAGTGTAGCCACCCATGGTGGCTTCCACCCAGCTGGCCAACGGACTACGTCCGTCTCCGTGCCATCAGCTGGGGTGAAAGTGTGGTGCTGTGTATGTTTTCTTTAGGTGCTGCTGCAGATGGCCATGGGGCCAGTGCAGCAGCAGCAGCTTTTTATGTGCTAGATTAGAGTATTGTACATATGCTGAAGGGTCTGCGTATGCCCCCACCCCTGCCCCCCAAAAAATAAAATTCTTTTTTTTTTAATTTTTTTTCGAGCAGAGCTGGGTGCCTCGTATGCCCAGAAAGGGTCACGTGATCGCCCGAGGGCGCCCAGGGTCCGTGCGCACAGGTGACGACGAGCAGAGGAGAAAATTCAACTCCGAAGGCAAGCCGGGATGCCGGAGAGGCAGCCGAGAGGGCAGGGAGGCCAAAAACGGGTGAAGTGGCAGTGTAGGCCGATGCTGGGATAAATTGCATCATGCGGCCTGGGATATCCCGGTAGTTGATGCAATTACTCCACAGCCTCAGGTGCTGTGTCCTCCTGCGACGATGCGAACACGACGAGATTCGATCTCGCCGGTAGGGCCTGTCTTCTCCTTGAGAACGGCTGAGCAGGGGATGACGGATGCGCCGGGAGGTGGTTTCTCGATATCCCAGGTTCCGAGCTTCTGGAGCTGATTGACTTCATGCTTCAGGGCTGCGGTCCAGGATGCGGCGTTGGGACCTCGAAGCGCTTCGTCAAGCGATCGAGGTTCATTGCCCATCGATCCGGCGAGCGCGTATAGCGGGTCCAGGTCTCCTTCATCATAGTCGACGAACTCGACTCCCCCTGGCTCAAGGTCTCCGTCCTCGAGCTCGACTGCTGCATACGCCTCCGCGTAGGATGACGCAGCGCGGCGGGATGGTGTACCTCTATGCATCGACAAGTAGTCGAGCATGGCACGGGTGCGTAAACCGCGACCGGTGTTCGGCTCTGGATCGTCAAGTCCATCTGGCAACCTGCGCCTGGCTGG
>KN832559.1:777346-877692 GCA_000827205.1 Plicaturopsis crispa FD-325 SS-3 | reverse complement strand
GGCGAGGATTGCGTCCGTCATGACCGCCGGGGCTCAATAACCTGTAGGTGTAATTCAGGCAGCTAACAATAGAGTCTCAGCTTCAGTGTCGAAGATGATAGCATTCTAGTATGTACCTAACAATAGACTAGGTAAAGGAATGCTCAGTAAAGTGAATGTATGTATAGAACGAGCGTACTCACGTCTCAGCTTCAGTGTCGAAGATGAGACGTGTCAAAGTCAGAACGACGTGGAAAAGACTGTGTCGGAACCCGGAAGTAAATGCAAGTGATGACGTAATGTATGACCTCATCTAACCAGAGCAGTTGTACAAATATTGTACAAGCACTCTGGGTAGATAGCGTCATTACTCCACAGGATAAAAATAGAACATAGGATAAGAGGAAGATTGACCGTATATCCCAACACCTTGCTGCCTACGACAGGCTCGGCGCCATACATGACACCCTTGGTCTGATGCACGGCGACTTCCGCGAGCTTAATGTACTCGACAACAACGGAAAACCGTTTCAAATAATCGACTTCGAGCTCGCCTCTCCTCACGAATGCTGTCGTGGCGTTGTCTAGGTCCGAGAATATCGCCCGTATCCCGAAGATTTCGACTGCATGGAGTTGTATTATACTGCTATTAAAATGGCTTTTTGGATACAGCGTGGGTCCCCTTGTTCTGCTCTGAATTCACAACACTGACTGCTCACTTTGATGTCAGCGTACTTTGATCTATATGGATGTCCCATCCCCAAGTCGGAAGTCAATTCGGTCGACGATATCCTGAATATAGCCCGAGAATGGGAATCAGAGTACTGTGACTATAACCACGAGGAGATGGTCAAATACGCGAACGAGATCCTGCCCGACTCAGAGATCCTCAAGGAAAAGGAGACCATGGCCGAAGTACGGCGTCAAAGGAATGAACGGAAAAGGCAGGCCGCAGAGGCGTCGAAGCCTGACGCGATACCAGACGGTGCGGTTTCGCGCAGTAATTGACGCTCTGCCGCATTCACAACCGCCATAGTTGCAACACGCTGGGGTGGATGTAGTGTACGCGGTCATGATCCCGTTCATTTGTATTCTTGGTATCGTGGATTACAGGTGCATATGATTGATAACTCCGTATGCCAGGGTTGAGCGACCGGACTCAGCGCAGAACAATGAGAACATGCTAATGCCACTGCCAGTGTCCACGATGTTGTCGCGTGTAGTTTCAGGATATCGAGGATTCAGAAAGATTGGAACGGACTAGGTCACATAATGAGTGCACGGTGTTCCTTAGCTGACCGACCCCATGACTGGCGGCCGCGATTCTTCTGCGTTCATGTCCCCTCGAGGCCGCATGCATGTCAACCCTTGTCACTCCGTTTCGTACTCGCGGAAGTCTCATACAGCACCATACTACTTGCCATGTCCATCGCTTCCATCACTGTCGACTTAACCACCATTGGGGTGGAAGCCCATGATTTGCCAACTTGGGATCCTGATTCCCCGACGTTCAAGTTTGTATCAGAGGTTTGTCTCAAAAGGATGCACCTTGCACGGGAATCCCCTGATACGTCGTCAGGATGGGGATATCAAGGATATCAAGGAAATTCACCGCGGGCAGAGATTTACTGTCTATCGTGCGAAGCTTGGCACTCCCAATGTCGGCGGAGACGTGGTACTCAAGATCTTGCGCCACTACGTGCGTGCCTCTCCAGAGGCTGTAATGCTCCAGCGCGAAGCAAGCCGATATGAAAACGAACTTTCAACAGTTCAAGGCGAAATCGTACCCCGATGCTTTGGCTTCTTCCGCGTGGACTGCAATGGCCTATGGATATCTTGTCTCGTATTGCAGTATTGCGGGGAGCCGAGGCATATGTTTTTCTGGCAGATGGATCGCCCTTACCGGTAAGTCGTTTTTATAGACCACCATCGAACCTCGCTGACTACATATACTGTAGCTACAAGATTATCGTGAGACTCGGCCGCATACACGACCTGCATTTATCGCACGGAGATTTTCATGAACCCAACGTCCTAGATGACAACGGCAACCCGTTCATCGTCGGCTTTGAGCGCGCAAATGACCACGGCATTTGTGACCGAGATGTCCTGATCCCCGGACAATATTGTCCAACGGGGCCGGAGGAATTTGGTTGCAAAGAGTTGTACAATGTCGCGGCTGAGTTGGGTCTATGGCGCGAGCGTGAGCCTCATTTTCTTTGCTTGATCCTGTATACATCGCTAATGCGGCTTTTTAGGATACATTGAAGCCGGCGGGCATTGCATCGCGAAACCAGACATCAACTCAGCCGAGGATATTGTTGCAATAATCAATCCCCCGCCGAAGCGCTATAGCCAAGTGCTTGGCAGGGTGCGTGCGTTGGCCGATAGAGTCCTCGAAGAAAAAAAGGTGATGGACGAGGAGCTCCAGGAAATGCAGAAGAAGTATCTTGAGGACCAGGAGCAGGAGAGAGATACGGAACCAGCTTAAGTGCCGGATACGGCCTAGACGGTCAGCCCGAGCTATGTCAGGGACTCCTGTGGGTTCCGATACTGTTTAGCATGATTCCTACGCATCGTGAAACAATTCGATGGAGCTGCCATTGGTGTGCCTTTTCTAATAGACCTTTCCCGTAAATTCCGTCCCCCTTCATGCGGATTGGACCGAAGATGACAACCCAAGCATTGCCTATAGAAAGCGGCGTACAGAACTTCTGTCGGTGCATTATGCGAAGTGCGTCGTAAGAGGACCAACACTGGGCCGACGCCATGCAAAATACGCCATGTGATGCGGAGCCAACGGATTCGCACTCCAAGAGCATAGAAGTTGTCACGTCTGATAGGAAGCCATCAGTACAGGTGTGGTTTTTTCAAGCTGACCAGTGTCGAAACGAAATGAATAGGTAGTACTGCCGGCGTGAAGATAACGACGATACATACCTCTTTCCGTCCCGCATGCGTCACAAGCCAAATGGTCTGATATATTGATTCTGTGGCAAAGCAAACGAACATGTGAAGTATATAGAAGTCCCAGAGAGAAAAGAGGAACGTACAGTGTGCAAATATGGCATGTCCAGCTGTCCGACGCTTGTCCTTGAGAAAGCGCACGAAGCTTGCGCCCGGGTCCAACGAGACCGAGGGCCTCTTTCTTCCGGTGAGCTACCTCGGTCTGAACCATACCCGCTGTTCGCTTAGAGGACTTGGACGGTAACGCCGGCGGGCTTGCTACGCGGAGTCTCTTCGTAGGCGGCGGCTTATCTGTAATACTCACGGTCACCCTACAGGGCAAGAGGCGAAGGATTGCGTGAGAATGGACATACCAATGTCATCGTCATCCTCAAGTTCAATCACAGACTGTTTCCCTTTCCCTTTGCTTCGCCCATCTACCTCTTCGGGCGCGGGCGGCGCGGAGGGCCATATAAAATCATCTTCATACCGGTTTGCACCTTTGTCGGCCTTCTCGTCCACTGCAGAGTCAGATGCATGAGCGGAGTCAAGCAATGCACGACGGCGATCCGCATCCGTCTCAACATCCACATCCTCTTCACTGTCCCCGTCATGATCATCGTCTTCTTGAACCTCCCTAGACGGCCCCGCGAGAGCGGCCATCCTTCTCTCCGCCGCCTTCGCTCGTTCCTCTCTGGCCCTCTTACTAGCCGCCTGCTTTCCAAAGCCTGTCCCCTTCGCCTTGCCTTTGCCCCCTTCGCCTAGAGTATCTTCTACCAGTGCACTTCCCTCCCCGCCAAATGCTCCTTTCGCCGTCACACGTGCACCCGCCTTTCGCTTCCGCGCCGTCTGAGCACCAGTGTGTAGTGAAGGTCCTCGCGGGGCACGATTGGTACGGGCGCGCCGCGCTCTAGCCGGCCGGGTACGCGTTTGAGCACCGCCGCACTAAAATTGTTGTGTTGGTAATCATATAAGAAAACGTGCACGGATATTAGGTAGTGCGAACCATGTATTCAGGCATGTCAGTGACTTCGAGTCCTTTGCCGCGCACGCGTGCAGAATCGGCGAGACGAGTTCCAGATGAGTAATAACCTGCCATTTAAGATGGTAAAATGGCATGCGAGACGAAAATATGAAAGCAAGATGCGCACCATCACCGTAGTATCCTTTCTGTTGTAGGGCACGTACATCTGCACGAAGACGCGCCCAGAGTGCTTGGAACGCAGGACCGTGGTTCATGTGCTTTTGCGGCACTTGAGATCAGTGCATTGCACGATGAATGATTTGGGCACGTACTTTGATGTGAGCAAGCTAGTTCTTGAAGGGTTATACATGCGATATAGATCCAGTCATCGTGATAGACATACCTCGTGGCAGAGTGTACTCATTAACCATGAAGTATCCTGGAAAGAGCCGTCCGACCTGCGCAGAACGAGCTCTGCAAGGTCTCAAGCATGATATCGGGTGCACGAGATTAGCAGACGTACCAATGGTTTCTCCGTTATTCCAGTTCCGTCCGGCGAATACGTTGTTGTATTCGTACTAAGACACGGATTATGTATCGCACTTAGATTGGGGGCTCAGCATACACACACCTCCTCTAGACTGTTTACCACAAATCCATGCGCCTTCATGACCGGTCGCACCTGCGCCGCAAGCGCGCGAAGGAGTTCACGAGCTGCAGATTCGTCTGCGGGATCGGAAGGCAAAGGGGTGATGAAATTGCAGTGCGGATTCGGGTTGGACTCGCGCTCGTTTATTCGGACATGGACCATCTCGTTTCTTGACAGAGAAAATGCGAATGAGAATTGTTTGCAAAGGCCTGAAGACAAAAGAAAGACGGAGTGCGACACGGTAATTATAGAGACGCGAAAGTGGCGCGCAACGAGGCGGGGTACGAAATTGAAGCGGCGCGTGAAAGCTAGCCGAACCGTGGTGGCCACGATGATTTCGCTTTCTGTTCAACGCGCCGATCAACCGTGACTATCGTGTTCTCGCTGCACGCCCTCTACCGCTCAGTATCCTGCTTGTACATCATATATCGCAGCCATGACTCGGCCTAGTCTCCCCGTCAAACTGTTCAACCATATCATTAACACCGGTCCGTTTTTCAACCGAACACAATTACCGCAGCTGCTCACCTTTCGCGTTCTAGTCGAGGCAGCGCATGTGCTACCGGAGATGAAGTATCAGACACTCAGGAGAGATGAACAGGATATCCTGGTAAGCTTACATCAGTGCTGAGCATGGCGAGAAGCGTTCTAATATATCGAGCAGGTTGGTCGAGTCAAGATCCCCACACCCAACGGTCACGCCTTCATCCTACGTCGGTTCGACACCGGCGCGATCAGCCTCACCACGATGTTCCGTGCTGCTTATCCGAAGGCTAGTCAGGCGGCTGAGACGAGAGAGATGGAATGGGCCAAACAGACCTATGACATCGAAGGCAACAACGGCTCGCAGGAGTACCCCGATGTTGTTCGACTCGCCGGCACATGGGTTGACACGGACACCGCAAAGATTTTTGCAGACGCATACTCCCTCCCCAATGTCATCGGCGTCATGATTGCTGCACAACCAGATCCCGGAGCCGTATACCGCCGGTCTAAGCGCTCGACGGACACCACCGCTGCATCGTCGCCGAAAGCCCCACGAGCAAGAGGTCTGCCCTCGTCTACGACTTCCACGGAGTCTCCCTCCTCGCCTTCCGTGCCCAACCCAGCCAAGCGCCGCAAAGAGTCGTCTCCCGCACCAGCCGCTATTCCTGCCAATCCCGCGGCTGTCGCGTCCCCTCCACGACGCTCTACGCGCACGAAAAGCCCGACGCCACATTTCCAGTCTGCCCCGTCGATCTCATCCGTATTGACTCCTACGAAGCCATCAACCAAGCCACCGTCCAAGTCGTCCACGCGCAAGTCGGCGCGTAAAAGTCAGGTTGCTCCCACTCCAAGCGGATCGGATGAGACGGTTGTTGAAGAGGAGGAGGAAACTACGGTGGCGCCTGACCTCATTCAACGGGAGATCAACGAGCAGAAGCAGATGATCGAGAACTTGAAGGCTCAGCGGGATAATGCCATGGGTACCGACGCTAGTGAGGCGCAGAAGACCAAGAGGGCACGTGAAGAAGAGGATGCCCCGCCCAAATTCGACTTCAAGGAGCCCGAAGTAGGCGAGCGGCAAATCGCTACGAATCGGCGGGTCGGCCTGGGACCCAGGCAAAAGACTCTTGCTTGGGGCGCATTAGCATTTGCTGCAGGACTTGGAGCTATGTGAGTTTCGTCCTACCTTCGCCGCGAAATGTATTCATCTAACACCCAATATGCAGGACGTTTTTGCCGAACTACCTCTTTTAATGTCATGTCACGCCCCTCTGCGATGCCTCCTTCACGTATACAGCTGTTGTCCCTTGTTTTTATGTTCCGCGTTTGCATCCCCGACTGTATCATCATCCTCTTCTCTGGCGGCAATCTACTGCAGCATTAGTTCTTGGGATACGCTAGATGACATCGGCGTTCTCGTTTTGTGGTTCAACTTGGCTTTCATATTCTTTCCGCTCTCTATCTACATATCTATATACATACAGCTTTCCGTTTTCTATATCTTCTGTCTCGTAGGAACAGAATTTTATATTTGGATGTACTCGGGGGCCCTCAGTGTAAGACATCGTGATCGCGGGTCCTGCACAGGCAGCACAGCCCAAGAGACGCCACAAGACACTTCTCTCCCCACCACCGTGGTTCACTGTATATATGGGTCATCACCGTCGCCGGTCCTCATCCTCATCGTCCTCTTCCTCTTCATCGTCCTCTTCATCCAGTGATTCTGACAAGAAACACAAGAAAAACAAGTATCCGAGCAATATGCAATCGCCGCCGCCACCGATCAATCCATCGAGTCGCCCTTCGCTGACTTCAGACCGTCCGCCATCGTATACTGCACAACCCCCTCCGCCCTCGGGCTATCGTATTCCCCTCACAACTAGTGGTACGTTCCCCCCGGGGCATGCTGCTGGTATACCGCCATGCGTCGACGCCGACGGCCACTCGCCTGTCTTCTTTGGCTCGGCGCTATTCGAGCGCTCTGTCCATCCATGCAAGGTCGCGCCGCATCTTGCACCGACGCCGTGCCGAGTCTCTTACGGGGGCTCGGAGACAGAGCATCAGGGGCGCTATGACTTACTCCCGTTCATCCCTGAGACCATGGAGTTCGTGAGGACCAGAGGGGGCAAGATCCCACCAGGTGCGTTGGTGCTCGTTCTTTGTTACTCGCATACCAGATCTAATCTAGTATACGCAGGTCGGCGACCTGTTGAAGGTGGTTACGAGGAAGATGGAGCGAAGTTGTATCATGCAGTAGCTACCATCGATGGTGTACGTGTGCCCGGCAAAGCAGGAGCACATCTATCGGTGCGTTCTTCCAGGCCATCGTTATCTCTGATTTCGACATCCTTGCTAAATTGCGCTGTCCCCAATCATGCAGGGTGGCTGTTCCGTCGCGTTCGGTGGTGTAGAGCGTGCCGTGGAGGAATATGAAATACTGTGCGTCCCGATGTGCTCGTGCTCCTGCATCTTGTTGATCTCATAAACACACAGGGTCTGGAAGTAAATGGACATTCTGTGGATTGTGTACTACTGGGTGCTTGCTGTTGTATCTCTCAGTGTAAGATTTTGTAGACGCCGGAGTCCATCTCGTCATCGAAAGAGTGAATCTAAAGGTTGCTACGCTTATTCTGAAATGAGTTTCGCTATCATGTTGCCCACGATCTCGACTTCACGTTCAACGATTCTGCACAAGCCTCAGGCCCTGTGCCGCCGTCTGCGACCACGTTTGAGCAACGTTTGTGACAGAAAAAACCGTTATCGAATCTTATCGAATCGACCGCGGCCAGTCCTGAGCTGCCCGGATCACGTCCAGTCCGCGCAAAGTCCGCCCGCGGCCGCAGAGATCCAACGTCTTTAGCTCTTGAATCCGCGTTCAGAAAGCCGTCGCAAACCCTCTCCTACTCAGACATACAGACGACTTTACAGACCTGACCGCCTACGATGGCGGCTCCAAGAATGAAACTTGCTGTACTCACCTCAGGTGGTGACAGCGCCGGAATGAACGCGACTGTACGCGCCGTCGTGAAAGCAGGAATACTAAAGTGTGTTTATCTGCTATCTACTGAGGCGGAAGATTTGGTTTAACGGTTTTGTAGAGGCTGTGAAACGTGGGTAGTGCGCGAGGGCTACGAGGGCCTCGTGAGAGGGAATGGCGAAGCTATTTGCAGCCCACCCAGCATAAAAAACGAGGTACCCGCAGCTCACCATATCAGCCCCGATGACCCAAGTCTCGTCCACAATCTACGCTTCGGGGACGGCGAACTTCTCTTAGATGGCGCTGCAGATCACGTTGGTGGACGCACGCTCAAGGGGAGGTACATTGTGCGCGTAGGTTGGGACGACGTCAGGGGCTGGTTCGCAGAGGTGAGTACTTCTGTGTAGGTATCAATTCGGCCGCTGATTTTTCTAGGGAGGGACACTGATCGGTACTGCGAGATCAGCTACATTCCGGACACCAGAAGGGCGTCTTACTGCCGCGTACAATCTGGTCAAGGAAGGCATTGACGCGCTAGCAGTCTGTGGTGGAGATGGCTCGCTCACTGGCGCGGATGTGTTCCGATCGGAGTGGCCCAAACTCATCGCGGAGCTGCAGTCCCAAGGTTCGTTCGCGCGCTAATTGTAAAACCATGCCTGACCTGGTTTGTCGCGCAGGCAAAATCACGGCGGCACAAGCAGAAAAACACGGTCACCTGAAAATCGTAGGCCTCGTCGGGTCGATAGACAACGATATGGCCCTCACAGACATGACTATCGGCGCACCTACCGCACTCCATCGCATATGCGAATCGATCGACAACATAAACACCACTGCCGTCTCCCACTCCCGTGCATTCGTGCTCGAGGTCATGGGCCGTCACTGTGGATGGCTTGCCCTACTTGCCGGTGTCAGCGCCGGTGCCGACTTTGTCTTCATCCCCGAGAATCCGCCTCCTGCCGATACATGGCAGGACGAGATGTGCGAGGCTATACACAGGGTGCGCTATTTCCTGCTTTCCCATAACGGTAACAGCACTAAAAGCTGTTTAGCATCGAGAAATAGGTAAACGAGCAACCATCGTCATTGTGGCAGAGGGTGCTCTCGACAGCGAGCTAAATCCGATTCGTTCGGAACATGTGAGGGAAGTGCTGTCGGAACGCCTGGGACTTGACTCCCGCGTGACAACGCTTGGACATACGCAACGTGGTGGAAAACCATGCGCCTATGACCGTATCATGGTCAGCCAATGCTGCGCCCTTCCAATAATCTTGCAAGACTAACAACATATATCGAAATGGCAGCCCACACTGCAAGGTATTGAAGCAGTTGACGCGCTCATCGAGGCAACTCCCGCAACACCGTCGTACATGATTGGTATCAAGGAGAACAAAGTCACTCGGGTGCCGTTGATGGACGCTGTAGCCATGGTAGGCGCTCCCAAAAAATCCGCCCTTGCTAATCATTCATCCTTGCCCTATTTAGACCCGCGCTGTCTCGGAGGCGATAGCAAAGAAAGACTTTGCCAAAGCCATGTCACTGCGCGACCCAGAATTTAGGGAATACCTCGAAGTGTTCTATGCTACCTCGACTCTGGAGAAGGAAAAGCATCTGCCTCATGCACAGGTGCGTTCTTTCTATGCGAAACCGTGCACAATTCCTCATATTTTCCACACAGAGAATGCGGGTCGCAATCATGCAGTACGCTGAAAGATCTCGCGTTTTCAACCCGTACTAACTGAAGTGATAGCATGGGTGCTCCTGCTGGTGGTATGAACGCCGCTACGCGTACGGCAGTACGATACTGCATCCGTCAAGGCCACCACCCCCTTGCTGTCAGCAACGGCTTCCGCGGTCTTCTTGAAGATAGTCTACATGAGCTATCCTGGCTCGGCGTTGACAGCTGGATGGCCCGCGGGGGCTCCGAGCTTGGCACGAACCGCACTCTGCCCGATATCGACCTCGGTGCTGTTGCCGCAAAATTCCAGCAGCACAACATCCATGCGCTGCTCATGATCGGCGGCTTCGAGTCGTTCAATTCTCTCCTGCTCCTTGAGGCTGGACGCGCGCATTATCCGGCGTTCAACATTCCAATGGTACACCTCCCCGCGACGATCTCAAACAATGTGCCCATGACGGAGTTCAGCCTTGGGTGCGATACAAGTTTAAACGCCCTCGTCGATGCCTGCGACGCCATCAAGCAGAGCGCATCCGCTAGCAGAAATCGTGTCTTTGTGGTAGACACCCAGGGCGGCAAATGTGGATATATTGCGACAATGGGCGCGTTGGCAGTGAGCCCTTGATATGTCAACTGCAGTACTGCGATAGCACTGACATCATACCGATAGACCGGTGCCGTGCTTGTATACACTCCGGAGGAGGGCATGAGTCTTGATGGATTGCGCCGCGACGTTAAGTTCCTCAAAACACGGTATGGCCTTGATGTCAGGGGCAAGAGTGAAGGCAGGCTAGTCATTCGGTACGTTTATTCTAATGGACGACCATGCAAAAGTATAAACCTGACGGCATGTCAGTAACGAGATCGCATCGACCGTCTATAGTACGGACGTGATCACCAAGATGTTCAAAGAAGAGGGCGGCAACCTCTTCGACTCGCGCTCCGCATCACTCGGTCACACACTGCAGGGCGGCATCCCCTCGCCCCTTGATCGCTCGCGCGCGGCACGCCTCGCGATGAAATGCATGACCTTCATCGAAGAGCATCATGCCGTCCTCCAGAAGCAGCAACACCATGCACGCCGCGCTACACCTGAATCCGCGGCGGTAATCACCGTGCAGGGCTCTGGCGTTGTGTGGGTGCCGGTGCGTGAGATGGTAAACCATGCGGATATGAAGAATCGACGAGGGAAGAATCAGTGGTGGACGGGGATGAAGGATCTAGTCGAAAGCCTCGTGGGCCGACCACAGTTGGACCAGTTGCACTGAGTACTGATAGCCTGGTCGGGGTCAACGGGCACCAGTCGATAGAAGCTAAGTTGTGGTATAGGGAAGTTGTATGTGCACTTGTATTGGATACATAGATATTATGTAGATTTTTTTGAAGGGCCGTCACACAAACTTGGATAGCCAGAGCGGATTGAAACTAAGTAAGGCCTGAGGGCTGCTATAGTGCTGAGTGCTGAGCTGCACTGGGAGTCAGGCTATCGAATCTATGTTACTGCTGCGATAGTTTCATCGGCCGCGGCGGTGATGACCACGTGGGCGGCAGCCTCCGCGCCACAATTCCCTTTCGAGATTTCGAGTCAGTTCTTTGGGCTCAAGTTCTCCGTAACGAACTATTGAACTTACTCTTTTACTAGTCACTTCGCTTTGCCAAGACTGACGCTGTGCACTGAAATATGACTTCAGTGAAGCCCGACGACGTTCCTACAGTGCCCAACGGAGGGAAGGCAGATGTATCGACGGACCGGTGAGTTGCTTTACGCAAAGAAACGCGTGCGCACGATCGACATAAATTAACGCGTATGACAGACCAGTTGCTAGAGTTGCCAGGGTCGCTCCAGTGGCGCAAGTAGTGGAGATCTCGGATGACGAGACAGACAACGAGGATGTCGGCGAATCCGAAGATCAGGACATCCTACGCGACTACCCGGACGAAACTGAGGTATGCACGCGCTATTTTCCCGAAAGTCATGTATTGACTCCATGTGCTATCGTTCTGTAGGAGTTGGAACTGATCCATTCGCGTCTAACATCGCTGGCCAATCTGAGGCTGGACCGATTCGCCGCCCACCTCAAGAAACTGTGCCTTCGACAGAATTTCATTTCCAATCTGGACCCACAAATATTCAGCCAGCTAACAAAGTTAGAGGAGCTCGATGTCTACGACAACAAGATCAAAACGGTCGGAGACGCCTTGAACGAGTTATCAGGACTCACGTGTGTTATAAGTTTCCTTGAAACTTGGATAGGTTCAAAGCTGACACTTACTAACTGGACTAGCGTTCTTGACCTATCTTTTAACTTGCTGCGCGCGATACCGGACACTCTAGAGCATCTGAAATCGCTGTCGACAATTTACTTTGTCCAGAACCGGATATCTCACATAACTGGACTGGAGGCTGTCGGCGCCACGCTGCGAAGTTTGGAGCTTGGGGGGAACAAAATACGGGTGAGTTGCATGCCTCGCTATGTTTGTTAGAGATGCTTACGCCCATAACACGCAGAAAATAGAAAATTTGGACGCGCTCGTCAACCTTGAGGAGCTATGGCTAGGGAAGAACAAGATCAGCAAGCTTGAGGTAGGCAAAGCTACTAAATTTATCTGATCCGTGTTGGCGTACTAAAGTCTTGCCGACATGTAGAACCTGGGATCCCTGCGGAAATTGAAGATCCTCGCGCTGCAATCGAACCGTATCATCAAGATCGAGGGACTCGAAAATCTTGAAAATCTCGAGGACCTATACTTAAGCCATAATGGTGTCACGGAGTTGGAAGGGGTAGAGCACAATGTGAGCCGCTCTATGCACTCGCTACCTCCTAGGTCTATACTTTTCTTACCCGGCCGTAGTTGAAGCTCAAGACCCTCGATCTGGGCAACAACTTCATCCCAACCCTTCACAATGTTTCTCACCTATCTCACTTGGAGGAGCTATGGGTGCGCGAATTCGTCATGACGACCATGCGTACACCACTGACCTATTGCACGTAGCTGAATAACAATAAAATTCCTGACCTGAAAGCCCTGGAACCTGAACTGAGCAAAATATCCTCGCTCGAAACGATATACCTCGAAGGCAACCCATGCCAAGCTGCGGAAGGCGCGAATTATAGGCGCAAGATCATGCTCGCGCTTCCCCAGCTGACGCAAATCGATGCAACGTACGTATATGCTATATATCTGTAGTAAGGTCGTCACGACTGACTTTACAATGACATACATTGCAGTTTCACGAAATCTTAGGGCCACTGGCATGTAGAGTCTTGTAAAGTATTCCATGTATCGATATCTTGCTGCACGCGTGTTTCCGTACAGCTTCCCGATTAACTTATTCAAAGCATGCCTTCTCCATCTAACTAACAGAATCGTAAATGTCCCTTATATGCGCACACGTACATTGCTGATTACTACACGGGGACGAGATCAAAGCCCGATCCAACTACTCCGTCCTCCAGGATTGTGCAGACTGGTCTGGCCAATTTTTACAACGCCCACGTCTGACTTCGGGGTGAAATCCATGCTCTTGGTCGAAGACAGCCGTTTTCGCGCCATCGCAAAGTCCGAAAGCGGTGTGTCTATCGCGTCGATGAGGGGACTCGGGGTGGCGACGGGGGTCGATGGGGTCGTGAAGAACGGCGCGTGCAGCTGGGCGGGGGGCGACTGCGCGAGCCCTTCGTCCAGAGGTGGCACGTTGTAAACCGGCAGGAACGACTCCGCGTACCATTCGTACCACACCCGCTGCTGGCTTGTTAGGCGCCACATTGAGACCCGCAGCTCGGAGTTACTAGGAAGATATAGTGGTTCCTGTGAAGCACTGTCAGCAGCATGTCGGACATCCAGAGAGGACGACGACTAACTTTGAACGGGAAGAAGATCGGGAACCAACTGAGCATGTCTTTCGACACCTGGTCCTTGCGGTGTGGGTGGATACTCAACCCTACTCCGTCATACAAGACAGCCTCGAAGTATCCAGCTAAGCCATGTAGCACACCCGCGTGTGGTATATGGAAATTCAACACAGTAGATCGCGCGTTGTGGCTGTTCGTAAGCGGTAAGCCTGGAAGAGGAAAAACGACATAAACACCACAGCACTTATCGGCAATCAGAACGATGCTAACCTTGTGCGTTAAGGACCGCATCCTTCCGCGGATGCTCGAATTCCCAGCACTCTTGCACCTGTGGGCCACAGCGTCCTCCGAGACCACCGCCATCGCCGCTGAGGATGTTGACTGCCTGGAACATAACTACATACGGTGTCTCCGGGCCTTTGACGTCTTTTCCAACGGTAGCCTCGTTAAAAAGCTTAGAAGACGACAGTGGCGCAAGGTGAGCGGTATATGAGGCAGGTATCGAAATGCCGTCAGCTAGAATGGTTCTCAGCGCGTGGATTAGACGGATAAGATGATACTCACGCTTGAGGAACCTGACAGCACCGTCGAGACATTCGGGACTCAGCTCGTTGTCGCCAAACGAGCCCAGTAGTTCGCTGACGAGGATGTCCGCAGGCTCAATGACGTCGATGAACCGCATATCGCCAAATATTAGTTGCACTTTTCCAGTCCATTCTCTTTGTAGCCGACCCTGTAGCCTGACAGAAGGCTAAGGATCAAAACCGGACTATACGGAAAGCCACGTACGTTACATAGGCATTTGGATTCTTCTCCACGGCGTAGATGAAAGCCTTCCGATTGGATCGCTGAATTGCGGCTAAGCTTCGTGCAACAAGAGGACCTCTCCCCGCACCAGCCACGCAGATAATTCTACAGCATCACGGTCATGACTGACGCACATCGTGCAAAGTAGCGGGACTCACATTCGGTCATTGGGTGGCCAGTCGATCAATGCACGGTATATAGCCTATGTTATCACGATAAGCAGCAAGGTCAGGAGACGCAGCGTCAGGGTAATGACCTCTTCGTAGTTCCTGTACTTCACGGGGTCTTGCTCGAAGGTTTGGTAGGTAACGCTGGCCAAATTATCCATGAGGGGCTACAAAACCGGAACATGTGAGTTCAGTGGATGTCGCTAATAAAATACCTGCTCACCTGTAAGGGGGCTTGTAGGTAGTCTTGGTAGCCATTCGCATAATTCTCGACCGTGCCAGGTCTATTCGCTGCTTGGATCGCTGGGCTGGTCCGCTCCAAATGTCGCACATACTCATAATATGTTTTTGCAGTCCCGGTGTGCCTAGCGGACTGTGTATCTGACAATATAATCATGGGCCGATGCTACTGTGTCATGTTCTCAGACAATGTACAGCGACAGAGAAGGACGGGAGGGACTTGCCGCCATGCTATCTCGGATGAATGACTGAGTGCCCTTGGGAAGAACTGGATATCCTTTCGCGTTTGCGATAAATGTAGAGGACGGCAGAAATATGTGCCTCACAGGTTCTGCGGCCCATTTACTTAGGATTCCGGGGGCAGACGGAAGCGGTGGGGTTAGGTCGAGCGCTGTTTAAAAGGTATTTTCATAAAATCGCATACGCTCGTACAGGAACATTGGTGCACTCACTTAAAGTCAGACGAGGACTATAATCGCATACAGATCGTATGACGTCCCACATCTCCCAAGTAGCATTCAGCTCTCCCTCGGGCGCCTGGGGCGACTTACTCTTCAACGACGAGCTTTCGGAGAGTGACAGTTTTGGCTTCGATGCGGAGGAGAAACGAAGCGATGCCGAAGATGACGACGAAGCAGGTGAATCCGTGTCCATGAAACTGTCGCGCGGAGACGGCTTGGATTGGAAGACAGATGGGTCGTAAATCGGCAAGCGAATGGAGAGCTCCATCATGGAGGTTTTTTTGAGGCAAGCATTCACGGCGCGGGCATATGATGCGACGTGCGCTCGATTTCTAGGAGGTGGGAGCATAACGGATGTTATATTCAAGTATGAAGCATATGCTAGCTCTTGTCCTAGGGCCTTTGAAGGAGAGGAGGTTAGGATATTTATTGCACACCGTGGTCGTACACACGCACAATTTCTGCATCGTGCCGAACCCAGTCATCCGTCGCGTCAAGCTCAAGCCATTCGGAGATCACACCCATGACCCGTTGAGTTTCATCTATTAGTTCGACGAGTCTCTTAGTGCGCCGGAGATTGTGACAGAATGGGCCATCAAACGCACCTAAACGCGTAACGTTGACTTCCTCGAGCAAGAAAGCAGGTTTCGACCTCCAATCCTCCGCTCGTTGCTCAGCGGCAGCGATGTTATCGTCGCGATCCTCTCCAGCGGGGAGTATGCACATCTCCCGCCACCGCCTCTTCCAGTTGTCGTTGGTGAGCGGGAGGCAAATCGCATCGTAATTCTCCTCCGTAGCTCGGGCAGCTAGATAAAGAATCGGTGTTTCGTACGTCGCGTAAGCTTCGCGGGTGGCAGCAGTCTCGATATCGTCCGGTGTGTAATGCCTGGCGATCATTACAGGCGGTTCGCCTGAAGACACCATTGTACACTAGCGACAGAACCTATAGAAAAAGCTATTGCCAGCAATATTTCACGGTAGCAGGAGAGTAGATTAAAAGTCACCGAATTCTCAATCGTTCATAAACGCAGAAGCTCTCGCATCAGAGATCTACTTCGGCTCGGTTCAGAATCATCTGGTTCGATTCTCGATATATTCTTAGTTACAGCTCCGCTTCGGTTCCCGCCTTAACAACGCGTCAGACGAGAGGGTGACACTTTTCTTATTCCTTCCTTCCCTCCAGCTCCATTTTTACGGTCCTAAAAACATCCCAAAACTATTCCATACCTGCCGGTCATTTCTGCATAATGAAGTCTTTCGCTGCCGCAATCGCTCTCGTAGCCCTCATTCCCCATGTCTTGGGGCTGACCATCAACACCCCGTACGCGCGATTTTGAAAATATCATGACGAATTCGCAGTTCACTGACACCTTTTGACGCTGCAGCGTTAATGTCGTAGAATGCCGTGAGTCCAGCACCTGTGCATACCACCGGCAACGGAATTTAAGCTGATTATCTTCGTTTCAGAGCCGTTGCAGTTCACCTGGACTGGTGGAACCGGCCCCTACTTCCTTTCTCTCGTCCCAGGTATGTCGCACTTAGGTGGTACTTCGGAAAACGATCGCTTACCTTTTTCATCAAGGTGGTCAATCCATGGCTGCCGCTGTAAGCATGATTTACGGAACGTCAGCCGTCAGCATCCTGACTTGCTGTGCCACTTTCTAGATCAAGCAATTCCCCGAGCAACAGGGCACTAGCTACACCTGGAACGTTGACCTCCCTCAGAACACTCAGTTGTGAGTAATTTACCGTGGTCAAGACATATGGCTTGCTCACTTGCGCATTTCTAGCAACATTGCCCTTAAGGACAGCACTGGTGCCACTGCGTACTCCGACGTAGCCACCGTCCTCGCGGGCTCTACCTCGTACGTTCTGTTGCCCATAAGTCCAAATTTTCTTGCTAATGCTCAACCTTACAGTTGCGAGAACACGGCCGTTACCGAGGGTGCTTCCGGTGCTGCCAGCGGCAGGTTAGTCCCGTTCCGGATACGATAAGCGAACAGTGACTAAAATGATTTTATTTGTAGTGCCACTGCTACCAGCGCCGGCTCGAGCAGCACTGGCTCCTCCAAGGCATCCGGCTCGACCACCGCCTCTTCCAGCGCGTCGTCGTCGTCTTCCAGCTCCAACGGAGCGTCCCGCTCCAGCGTTGGTGCCTTCGGCGTTGCCGGCCTCATGGGTCTTGTCGGTGCTGCCCTTTTCTGAGCGTACCCCCTGCGCAGCTAGGCCTCTATGAATGAAATTTATCGGACTTGCATGCTTATTCCTACACCCCTTGTCACTCGTTGCACTATACACCTTGGCTATATCTTGCCGTATACACCTGTTTCGGTCCTCGTTGGTCTGTAGGATTTCTGTTCAGTAGACCCTCGGACAGGAAGATCTTCGTTACAAGACCTATACACGACTGTGACTATGACATCTTACGGACAACAATCCTATCTGCCTCTCTTGCTACAGATTTATTTTGCAAGTTTTTGAGCTGAGCCAGTGCGAGAACGCCACGACGGTCACGAGAGCGGTCGCGTAATTCGGCCCTCTTCCTGTTTTTGGTTTTCTGGCTCCGATCGTTCATTTACGAGAACTTCGTGGTCCTTTCTCTTCCTTCTTCCAAGTCTCTGACAGCCTCAGAGTACAGGTCAGAACATACCTGGCGCTCACACTCACATATCTATTCGGGAAGGTCGACGGTCTCTACTAATTAATACTTCCTGCGGCCATGTCTACAGCAGTCGACAGCGCGGCGGACATCGTCGACGCTTCGACGGTCTTGCAACCGATAACGAACGGCGAGGACGCGCAGAACGGTCTCCCGGTTCCAGACGATGATGTGGACGCGTCTGCGCTCGCTGGCACATACCAGAAGGTCCTCGCACAGAAGCTGGCGAACAAAGACGCCTCCCTCAACGGCGCCAGCGCGCACGCAGACGACGCGTCCGAGGGCATTGCGCCCTCCAGTGATCACGTCAAGGTCAATGGGGATGCTCACCAAGTGAGTTTGCTATCGTTTATACGCTCTGATGATGCTGACGTGGCTGTATAGGACAATGGCATCGCTACCGAAGACGCCGAGGGCGATAAGGAGAACGCGGTGCCGTCCGACGACGTCGCAGTCAATGGAACGACGGCAAACCACGTAGATGCATCCGCATCAGACCCGCAGGTCAATGGCGACGTTGAGGCCACAGCACCTGAGACCACTCAAGTAAGCAAGCTTTCGCGTGGCATCATCAACCCGTCTGACGCAACTCCTTTGTTAAATAGGATTCTGCAGAGGCGCCAGAGTCAATCGCAGCACCGGCCGTCGATGAGTCTATTCCTGTGGAGGCAGAGGTAGAGCCCGAATCCGACGCGGTTGCCCCTCCCACGGTCGAGGAGACTATTTCCACTGAACCGGAAGCGCCGGCTGCAGAACCAAGTGTCGATGCAGTAGAAGTCGAGGAAGCAGAGGCCCCGGTCGAGGAGACAGAGGTCCCCGTCGTCGAGACCGAGCAAGACACACCATCCAGCGAGGCCGCGCCCACAGCAGAGGAAGCCGTAGTGGAGGAAGAAACTGCCGCAGCTCCTACTCCGGAGCCCGAGGTCGACGCTCCCGTCGAAATCGTCGAACAGGCCGAAGCCGAACCAACGCCGGAGGAACCCTCGATCGAAGCTGCGGAACCTCTCGTAGAGGATGTCTCCGCCCCCGAGGCTGATGCTGAAGCAGCTGAGCCCGCTGTTGAGGCTGAGGAGTCGGTCGCAGAGCCTGCCGCCACAGAGGAAGCTCCTGCGGAAGAAGAAGCCGCCGCAGCTCCCGCCGAAACCGTCGCGCAGGACGACGCCGAGCCGACGCCTGAGGTAGCCTTGGTGGAAGAGGAAGTTGCTGAACCCATCGTGGAGGATGTCTCCATCCCCGAGGCTGAAGCTGAAGTAGCTGCGCCCGCTGCTGAAGCAGAGGAGCCGGCCGCAGAGCCTATCGTCGAAGCAGTCGAGCCCGCTGCCGAAGAAGACGTTCCTGTAGTCGACGCCGAGCCTGTGGTAGAGGAAGAGGCTCCGTTGGCCGAACCCGAGCCCGCGCCAGAGCCTGTGGAGGCCGAAGTCCCCGCTGCAGACGCTACGGCTGACGAACCCGCTGCCGAAGTCGAGGTACCTGTCGTAGAGGAAGTCGCTGTTGACGCAGCCGAACCAACCGTCGAAGCGGACGAACCTGTTGTCGAAGCGATCGAGCCTTCTGCTGAGGTCGTCGAGCCTGCTGTCGCCGAAGAGGAAACCGCCGGAGTCCCTGCAGTCGAAGCCGAGCCTGCCGCACCTGTGGTCGAGGAAGAGGCCCCCCTAGCTGAGCCTGTTGAGGTCGAAGTCCCCGCAGAGGACGCGGTAGACGTACCCGCCGCTGAGGCCGACGCTCCTGCCGTCGAACAAGAGGAGCCCGCAGAAGCGCCACTGGTGGAAGCTGAGGTCGTCGCGCCCGTGGTAGAAGAAGAGGCTCCCATAGCCGAGTCTGAGCCTGTGGAAGCAGAGGCCCCCGTCGCACAGGAGGAAGACGAAACCCCGGTCGAAGTCGCCGCCGCCGAGCCTACCGTTGAGGCAGTGGAGCCTGCTGCTGAAGTTGGCATCCCTGCCGTCGAAGAGGAACCCGTAGACGCCCCCGTAGTCGAAGCCGAGCCTGTGCTCGAGGAAGAGGCTCCCTTAGCCGAACCCGAGCCTGCGCCAGAGCCAGTTGACACCGAAGTCTATGCGCCTATTCCAGAGCCTATTGCCGATGTCATCCCAGAGCCTAAACCCGTTGCTGAAGTCGAGGTAGAGGCACCCGTATCTGAGGTCGAGGCGGAGGAGGTCGTGGCCCCCTCTGCAGAGGTCGCGGAAGAGGCACCTGAAGCAGAAATCGTGGTTGAGGCCGAGGAAAAACACGCCCCGGAAGCGCTCGCAGCTGAAGTCGCTGAGGCTCCCGCTACCGAGGTTGCAGAGGAGGTGGTGGTCGAGGAGACAGGATCGCACGCGGAGGACGCACCTGTCGACGAGGTGCCTGCAGTTACACACGAGGCGCTTGCGGAACCCGAAATCATCGCTCCGGCAAATGAAGAAGGCACATCTTTGGTCGACGTCGAGGCTGTCAACGAGGGGGCTGTCGGACACGAGGCGGAAGACGTAGAGACTGTAGCCGAGGTCCCAGCAGCCGCTGAAGAGGTCCCCGCTGCTGATGCGGAACCGACTCCCGAGGCCACGGACGCCGAGGTCATCGCAGAGCCCGTCGCAGAGGCCCCCGAGTCGCTTGTAGTTGAGGACGATGCTGCGCCGGAGGAGACCGAGGTGCCTGCCACTGAGGAGTCCCCCGCAGTCGAAAGCGTTATTCCTTCCGAATCGACAGAGCTGCCCACTGATGCTGCTACCCCAGAGGTAGAGGCCACTGAGACAGAAGCTGTTCCCGACGATGTTCCTGTTGCGGAGTACGTACATGCCGCCAGCGAGCCGTTGGCTATTGTCGAGGCCGAGGTCCCTCCTGCAGACGTTGGCCCCGAAGTTCCTGAGGAGGAACTCGCGCCGTCCGCAGGTGCGGTCGCGATACAGGTGGAGGACGTACAGAATGGAACCGAGGTGGATGCCACACCCGTCGAGCAGGAAGAGCCTATCCTCGTTGAAGCAACTGAGGACGCGGATGCTGCACCTGTAGAGGAAACAGCCGAAGGTGCCATCGTTGATGAGATCCCAGCTGAGGTCGAACCCGTCGAGACGGAATCCGAGGTTGCCCATGAGGCTACCGTCGACACGGATGAGGCAATCGTAGCCGTCGAATCTTCAACGGTCGAGATCGAGACACCTGTCCCGGAAACAACGGAAGAAGACGAGTCATCGGTCCCTGAAGCGCCTGCATTGCTGAGCGTGGATGCGCCTGATGTCGAACGTCCGAAATCACCGTGGACTCCATCTTATAGCGTCACTAGCCAAGGTCCCGGCATCCCCACCGCTGAGGAAGAAGAGATTGAGGCGGACGAGCCCTCGTTGGCAGATGACGTTCCTGCGGGGGATGATCAGGCCGTCGCACCAGTAGACGCGCCCGAGGACATTGCAGCTGCCGAGGTAAGGAAGCCATCGTTTCCAAAGGTCATTGCTAACATCTCTTGGTTCACATAGCCAACTCCTGAATCGAGTTCATTGGACGTCCCTACCCGGGACGAAGCTGAACGTCCCAAGTCACCATGGACACCTTCATACTCCGTGGAAACCCAAGGGGCCATTACTCGCGATGCTGTTGAGCCAGAGGAGCTGGAACTCGAGCCCCCTGTCGCAGCTGAGCCTGAGGTGCTGGAAGAAGTGCTCTCCGAAGATGCTGCACCTGTCGCTGTACCGACCATTCTCGCCGATGAAACGCCTGAAGTCGATATTGCCGAGGATGTCCAGTCTGAGCACGTTCTTCGAGTAAGTGCGACTGACTCATTGCTGTCAGATTCATCTGACGTGTTTCACGTGTAGTCTTCTGCCAGTTCGACCTCGTTGAACCTACCTGCAGAGGAGGTTGTAGAGGAGAGGCCCAAGTCGCCTTGGACCCCTTCTTATTCTGTCACGAGGCAAGGCTCAGTGCAGTCCCTACGCGCTGCGGCAGCTGAGCCAGAGCACGTGCCCGAAGCCGCTGAGGTTTCCGAGGAGCCCGCCGTCATCGAGACAGACGCTGTAGAGGATGCTGCAGTTGATGAGGTCGCACCCGTCGTAGCAGAACCTGAGCCCATCGTGACAGAGGCTGAACCAGTGGCAGAGTCTGAGCCCGTCGTTACAGCGCCTATTGTCGAACCGGAGGTCATTGAGCAGGACGAGCCGGCTGACGATGTTCCGGCTGAAGATGCCGCTGTTGAGGACACCCCCGTCAGTGAAGAGCTGGTGGATGAAGTTGAAGTTGAAGATGTGAGTCCAATGCTCCAATTTGTATTCGCGTCATTATTCACCTCTCTACTAGGCCCCTACGTCTTTGGCACCGTCTTCTCTGGTAATTCCCGATGACACCGCTGCGGAAAGACCCAAGTCACCATGGACGCCATCTTATACCGTTACAAGGCAGGGTCCTGGCGTGTCCGACGCCGAACTAGAACAATTGGAGCAACTGCCTCCTCAGGCTGAGGTGCCGACTGTGGCATCCTTTGAGCAAGATGTAGAGTCGCAGCCCACGGTCGCAGTGACAGAGGCTGAGCCCACAGCAAATGTTCCCACTCCGGAAGTTGTCCTACAAGATGGAAGCCAGGCGCTTGAGGCTCAAGAGCAAAATGAGGTCAGCACTAGAGCATCATCATGCATGAACGTGCGATGTTAACAAACAATAAACAGGCTTCGGCTTCTCCAGCGATTCCTTCATCGCCATCATTGTCCGTACCCGGAGATGAGGCCGCGGCAGAGCGACCTAAATCGCCATGGACCCCGTCCTACACCGTCACAAGGCAGGGTCCCGGTCTGACTGATGCAGAGGAAGCGGAGCTCGACACTCTAGAGACACTGCCGGCCAGCAGGACCGATGCTCCTGAAAAGGATGACCTCGGTGCAATCGAGTCGCAGTCGGACGTCGCAGTATCAAGTACTATTCCTGAGGCTCCGTCGACACCTCAGTCGGAGCTCTCGACACTTGCCACACCAGTGGCCGAGCCGGGATCTCCAGTAATTCCCTCCTCCGACATTGGTGCTCAGGATGTTTCGCCGATGCACACGCCACTTCCCCCGTCTTCTGAGCCTGCCTATCTGCAGGGGGCCGCGCCTACTGAAAGTGGTGACGCGACACCGCAAGCATTCCCTCGGAAGTAAGTCAAAAAAGGTTGTTTCATGTTCGCTTGATTCTAATCTCTTGAAATAGGCCCAGCTTGTCTCTAGCGCCCGTAGACGAGAATGCCGCTAGCACTTCGGCATCGGGACTATTGGAGGTACCACCACCATCAGCTACAACGGGACGCACCCGTCTCGAGTCGACGACCTCGTCGCGTTTCTTCCCCGGTGGCTGGTTCTCATCCTCGCCCAAGACCCCCCACGAAGGCCGAGCGTCTCTGGACAGCGCGGCAGGAGAATTCATCGTCCGTCCGTCAGCGGAGTCCGAGCGCCCGACCATTGACACAACTGGCGCAAGCTCCGCAGAGGACTCCGAAGCGGAGAGTACGGAGGAAGAGAAGAAACGGTGGTGTGTCGTTATGTAGGCAAGCCGTATCCTCCTCTACCCAAATTCCCTATGTTACATTCTACTCTTTCATTTTCTTGTTGACGACTTATTACGACCTTTACTTACGCGCCATATATCTTGCCTTGTTCACCATCTACCGCTATATTTCCTGATACTTACTTACCTGGATCTCACTTGCACGCAACTAACTTCCCCCACTCATCATTTCACAATGTTACTTGGATATATCCCATGTTTATCGTCACTGCAAATGGAACGTCCGAACTTGGGTACAAGGTGCTCTCTTCCTCTGTTAGCAACCTAACTGCCTTCAAGCTTCAAGGCTCTTCAAGGTCACCTAATACCATCCCCTCGCCGACGTTTCTCTGCAAATGTGAACATGATCCCCAGAAACAACATTACGACATGCATCGACGTCTATTTCTTCAACTCTATGTCGATCATGATCGAGGATCGATCGGCAAGCAGTGGGTGGAATCTTACCCCGTCTTACCCCACATTTCAGCGACCGTACAGCTAACGATGGTAGCTAAGCGTCTGTGTTGGCCAGGACAATATACCATGACTATTATAAATCTGCGTGAATACAATATTGACCATATCTACCCGAAAACTGGGTGATCTTTTAGAGTACATATAAGCCAGGTCCGGAGAAACACCAGGAGAAAAGAGTGTGTGATCGCGAAGGATGAAGACCGCGGGGCAACATTGAACGCAAAAACGTCGAGAAAATCCATGGGGCGCCTGTCCCGGTAAAACACGGCAAGACATATGCTGTCTGCCCTATGTGCATTATTCAACACGATGCCTCAACTCGGAAACCGTGGGTCCGCGGGCATCGATGGGCTTTCGCGTCTGTCGCGCTCGAACGAGGACGGCGCCATAGTCGACAGCGGCGACGCCATTATAGGGGATCCCGAGGCTAGATCCTGGGACATGCGCTCGTACGACGAGCTGGGATTATGATGCGGCGAGTGTGTCGCCGCATGGGGATTCGATAGTGGTGATGGCACAGAATAAAACGAGTTCGTACTAGTAGAGTAAGGGTGGTGGTGGTGCGTGTCGACCATGTTGTGGTTGGGCCCGCCGTACGCCGGGTAGTGGCTGAAGTGCATTTGCGAGGCGGGCGGCGAGGGCGAGGGCGTGACGCCGTCGAGGGTGTGGGGGCCGGAATGAGTGTACATGTCGCTGCCGGAGCCGGGGCCGGCAGGCGAGTTGGAAATGAACGGAGAGTCGTCGTAGCCGCCTCTGCGCAGGCTGGAGTATGAGCCGCTGGGTGAAGGAGGCCTATGGGAGGTTTGCTTGATTTCGGTTGGCAGCCCCTTGTCTTTTCTGCGACGCGAGCCGGAGCTTGCGCCTTCCTTCTTGGCACGTGAGCGTGCATAGCGGAGACCGCAGCTACGGTCGGCCGGAGATAAATATGCGGTACCACGTTGTATGATACGGAGATGTAGGACTCACGCGTTACAGAGTTCTTTCTTACCAGTGGGACCTTTTCTCCATTCTGGGCTTGACGTAGCCTTGCAGCTGGAGCACTTGAGCACACCGAGTGGGCGTGTCCCACCCGGGCGGCCACCCGCTGACGATGAAGACGGGCTCGCGCGCCGTTTCGAAGGAGGGACTGAATCGCTAACAGCGGAAGTCGACCCACCGGCACTCGCAGATCTAGGAGGATGGCCGTAGTTTGGCGTCGTTGTCCTGGGATAGCTGCTGCTATCCCCTTGTTCGCCGTATTGCGGAGAGGGGGGATGCCAGGAATTCTGGTCCTGCTGCGAAGTGAATGGCGAAGGGCGCAAGTTAGCAGCAGCTGAGATAGGGGGCACCGAGTTAGGCGTGGGCCAGTGGTTGTACTGCGAATTCGCTGGGTCCGCCGCCCATTGCGAGGACTGGTATTGAGGCTGCGTAGAAAATTGCTGTTGCGGAATATAACCATCATATGCGGGTGTCTGCATTTGGTAGGTGGCCTCGGGATATGACGGATTGGCGTAGCCATAGGCTGGCGGCAAGGTTGCGGGCGGAAGATTGCTACGGTCAAGCTTATGGCAGGCAAATATTATTGCTCCTAAGGATGCATTGGTCAGCTGGATTTGCGACAGCACAGGGCAAAGGCATGTGGAGATACAAACCATGGGGAATGAAGATGCTTTCCACTTTCGCCAAGCCGCTAGGTATATCTCGCAGGGACTTGTACCGACGCGTGCAGCTCGTTTTTGCATCGTTTTCATTCGTGCCGCTGTTCTCGAAGTGGACAGTCGTGACCAGCCTCGCAAAGTCCTGTGCAGAAGGCATTCCAGTGTGACCAGAATCCGGGGGCCAGCTCATTAGTAATGGCTTGTCCTTGTCGTTTCCTAGTATCTGGAACACTCTGGTCATAGCCTCTGTCTGTGGACTACAGACGAGCAACCGATGGTAGAGTAGCTCCACCTGGCCCATTTCCATCCGCGGGGTACCGCACCAATTTGTCCATTCTGTCTTGTGAACCTCGTCGTTGTCGTTCGGTGTGAGATCGACGACGGCGTGGATGAAGCAGAGTACGAGCCCTTCGGCGGCCCAGTTGATGACGATGTCGACTGCCATGTAGTTCGCGTCCAAGGCAATTTTGTCGGCGTCTGGCCAGGTGACTTCGACTGTCCCGTCACCCAGCTCCCGACGTACACGCGAAAGGCGAGAATACCGTACACTGAGGGAGTTTAACGGGAAACTTATAATAAACGACACAAAGGACACATACCGGGTTACACTGCCATGCAATATCCTGCTTTCCAATACATCCCCGAGATCCTTCTTCGCCGACGCTTGCTCGTCTGGGTGAACGAATGATAGAAGTGACTTTCCCACTAAGCTGTCGGCCTGTTCTTCCAAATGGCTTGCAAGAACGGGGTCAAGATATATGAAATGGAGATCCGAGGAGAGCAGGGCCCAATCTGTCTTGAAGTCAGCGGTACACAACGACATGGCAGACACACAGAACACCGTATGACGAAGCTGGTCCTCCCACAGAGCCGCCGTGTTACGTCCCGGGTCTGTGCACACGCAATACATAGCAATTACTCACAACATCGTGTTTCCCCTATCCGCGGCATATGGTAGGGCTCGTCGACGACGAACGATGCCTGGGCGCCGGGCTGCATTCCAGGGCCGCCAGGCATTGTCTGGGGGTTGGAGAACTCGCTGTACGACACGCCAGGGGTCTCCATCCTGGTGACCTGAGGGATCGCGGGGTGTGCGGCGTCCGACTGTGCAACATATTCGTAGCCTCGTTGAGACGGCATGACATAGCTCATGGTAAACGGGCGACAGACCGCTAATAAGTTGGATACAGTAGAATAATGAGACGCGTTGCGGGGGTATGTCCAAGCCCCAGATATATCGATTGGTAGAGAAAATCGATCGTGGCAAGAAGAGAAGGGGGCTGCGTCCAGACGAAATCTCGCTCGGCGCCGATAATTGTGCCAGTGGCGCACTCCAGCACACGTCCAACTTCCCGGGCTCGCTGTGTTATTTCAAGTCGAGCGCTCAGCGCTCAGGGCAGCTCCCGACGGTCATGGTCCCAGTGCCGTTTCTATGCTGAATCCTGCAAACTGGGTACGCTTACATCGCATCTCTGTCTCGCCTTCTTCTCAGTGACCAGTTCTCGGTCTTTTCGCCGTTCGATTTAGGGTTAATTACCACCGTTGCAGCCCACGTCGTGCCTCGCCGAAATCTGCGGGGGGCGCCCTGGGGCGCCTCGATCAGAGTTCGGTCTGCCTGCCAGTTGGTGCGACAGAGGGGCCTTGACTGCAGCCATAAATGTTTTACGGATAAGTAGGTGTGCTGTTTTCGCTACGTGTTGCTTGCGTGAGTTGCAGCCACCGTTGTGGCAGCTGTCCTGCAATCTGATATACACCTCGTCTGACCCTCCGTGTGAGGCGGGCGCTCAGTCGGTCAAATCTGAATCTGATCGACAGTCTATCACGCAGGTACGCATCAATAATGTCCTCCGAAATGGAATAACGGCCCGGCCGGAAGATAAACGACGCTGAGGACTCGGGCTCCTTCAAGTTTTATTGACACTTGAGATGCATTTCGATTTTTAACCGTTGAGGCTTTAGTGTCTGGTGCTCGAGGCTAGGAGTGGTTCGGGGGAGTCGATCTGAGCGTCAGACGTGCGTATCACAGGCAGGTCTGACATTGTGACAATTGTGGCGTCGGTACAGTGCGAGCGGCAGCGCTCGACAACAAAAAATCCTGTACAACGGTATACAAAATCCAAGGGTAACATACATATCTAGGCAAGTGTTCTACAGTGCTAAGTAGTCAGTCCGATCAATTAAAGCGGGAGTCAAGTAGTAGTGGGTGCATGCAAGTATTCGTGACGCATTCGCGCGTGCAGAGAACAATTCGAGCATCAGCCTGCACTCGAAGGCCGACCGAGCTTCAGCGTCACGATCCCTCCGCGCGAACTGGCCTTGTTATCAAACACTGCATACCGCTGGTTTACAGTGCTCCAAAAGATGTTACCGACGACCCAGTCCATCATGCCGTCGATGTACCTCCCTGCACCAAGTCGAGTCAGCAATATAGCAAGTGCCGCTCTTGTATGGTGTACGTTACCTAGCTGAAGGTCGACGTCTCCGCCAAAAGACGGCAGCCTGCTCTTGGATTTCTCGAAACGATTCAGCGCGTAGTCGAACCGCTCCCCCGCATAATCGAAGCTCTCTTGTAGGGTGGATACTTTCGTCGAGGGGTCCCGGAGTGCCACGGTTATGATGTTGTGCTGGGCAGTGTCCGCAGCGCACCCTTTCTTGTACGAGTATATGTCCTGTGACAGTAGAACGATCAACGAGAACATCAAAGCGAAGGAGGTAGCGGCGGATAGGCACGCACATTTGCGATGAAAATCAGGTCTGTGACGGCTTTGGACATGTCCCGCAGGGGCGCACACTCCTCGACGTCGTCGGGTAGGTCTATGCCCCGTGTCCACTGCGTGAGTGTGAGGAAGAGCTGCATGCCGATGGAGGCGCGGCGGTTGGCTACATAGTCCTCCATCTTCGTGACTCGGGTGGAGATGCATCTGTTCCGCGCTTCCTGGATGGAACGCGCGTAGAATACGTTTGCATCGATGACACGCGAGTGGAACACGGGGGTCAAGCCACTGAACACTCTAGAAATTAATCTAGCGACAATGTGGCGTAAATGTAGCGGCTGCAGCGTTCAGTGGAAGCTAAAACGTACTTGCTCATTATCTCTGCGACCTTGTTACTTTCCGCCTCAGCAGAGCGGGAGCCCTTGTTACGGAATAACTCGCAGTACGTGTCCACGTAATTTTGCGTTTCGGAGATAGATGCTTTTGCACTGTGCGCAATCGGTAATTACTCAAGATAATAGAGCACTTTGCACTCACGTCAGATCGTCGAGGATAACCGTCAAACATGTAAGCTCCACGCAAGTGCGCAGCTGGGCCTCCGTTGCGCATGGTAGGGCGTGCGCGAGAAGGAGCGGTATCTGGGCGTCTTTTATCGCCTTCCTCTGCGATTTGGTAAACAACGAGCAGTCGTTTATCCATTCCGTGAAGGCGCCATTGACGGCATCGAAATGCCTGCTCGAGTTCCGCGTGCGGTTGGCCTTTAGACAGGAAGACAATGTGTCCGGTATGTGGTACCGGATTACAGCGGTAGGCATTGGCGTTTGTGCAGAGGGCGTCTCAAGCCGCTGAGGACGAGTCGGAAGGCAAGATGCGAGTGTCAGCTAGAACGCCGCACTGACCCAAGGCTATGTAGCCTGGGGATTCGGAACGTTCGTCATATCGGTATGCTCCAAGAATGCAGTGCTCATCCGATAACACGAAGTCTATCGGGTACCGACATAGCAGAATGGAACCAATGCGAAAACAACGAGGCCAAGCGCTGCAGCGGCCAAGAGAGCGCCTGCATATTTTACTGACATAATAAGATAGGAGAGGCATCCGCATCGGGCGACCTGTCTATTTCTCGTTTCAGGCGACATTGCGCCTCTTTGCACAGTATTTGTTGGCCGCTTTCCCTGGGGCGCGTCTCTTCGTTGGCTTTGCACTCCAGGAGGCGCTCTCTCGACGGAAACGATGGACAAGTACTCCGCCAATCACTATCAGTCGTATTCGTGGCACCAGGTGCGGCACGCCCGGTTGTAGACGATCGACTCATTCATTAACACGCACCCTTTTCTAGTCGCACGACCAGGCAAGCAGAGCTTATTTCTCTGTCTGACCAAAAGCCCAGAAATTAAAACCTTGCGGCTCACAGGCAACTGTGCTGCTCCTGCTTCCCTATGACACGGCCGAGGATGACACAGTGGTAAGTAGCGGGCTTTGACTCTTTCCCGCCATGAAGTGGCGCCCAGTCTAAGACGCGTCAAGTAGGTCACCATAGAACGGAATTATCTCATCGCCGGGGTTCGCAACCAGACGCCACATATCAAGGTGTGCTAGTCGACGATTTTCTGAGACGGCCAAAGAACTCATCCCTCGCCTCGTGCAGGGACAACTATACGGGAACGTGGACGTGTCCAGTTCAACCTGGCAACTTGAGCCACGTCATTCACGACTCTCCGCTCGCGAGCGCACGACCTCCACGACCTCTACCACCTCCACACGCTCATCATATGCTTTCGTTTCTGACCCCGAAATATCCAGCAGCTTTGCTGCCTCGCTTGAGAGCGGACACACGTCCGACGTAGAGGAACCAATCACACCGTCTCCGGCCCATTCATCTCCTAATTCCTTGCCAGCCGACGAGCGAGGCTATGTGTTCCATAACCGGCGGTTAACACTGACTAATTCCGGACCCGGGTCCCCTGGACTTCCGCCGCACAGTCTCACATCATCGTTTTCTTCACTGGAGTCACTTCATTCGGCACATTCGGGCAGGCTTTTGACGCTTCATCTCGAGAAAGAACAATCCGTGATATGGCCCTCATTAATCGTCGGCCCTGTCCCCGAAGCGCTCTCCCCATACGTGCCCAGTCCCATAATTCATGATGTCAACACAGAGCACAAATACAACATGGACCCGACAAGTCTCGTCTTGACAGCGCTCGAGATATTCGACATCAGACGAGACAAAGAAGAGGCGTTTGAGTATTTCATGTGAGTATTACCCATGTTGTCTATGTACTGCATCTGACGCGTAATTAGACGTGCATGGCATCATTCGCACATGCCAGCATCGACAATGAGGCTTGTTACATACTACCTGCCCCTGCACGCCTCGTACGATCTTCCGGTACCGTCTGAGGAGCCCGCTCCGCGTGGAACAAGCGCGTGGTATTTTCAGATGATCGGCGGTGCAGAGGGTCTTGCGCAACTCTATCTAGAGGCGGGCTTGATGCATCTAGAGGGTGCAGCATCCTCCTTACTTTCACCCTCGTACTCCTCGCTGCTGTCCATTCGACTACCGCAGCAACCTCCGCCTGGGGAACTCGGAACGGAGACCTGGCTGCGGGACCGCGAAGTCGCCAGCCAGTACTTCGACCGCGCCCGGACCCTTCAGCCGTCGCTAGACGTACCTCTATTGCCGTCCGAGGACGATGATTCTAGCTCACAACCCGAGGAGGTGGAGCTCGAAATGCCCTCGATAGAGATCACCCAGTACTCCAAGGAGGCCCGTCCCGCCGATGCGGATGCTACGCTAGTGCGCAGGCGGCGGAAAAAGGAGGAGTTGGATATGCTGAACGAGCTGCGGGCTGCGGAGGACATGGACAACTCTTGGTATCTCTATATACCGGGACTAGTTGGCGCGGGGACTGCGCTGCTCGTTGTTGGCGTCGTCGGGGCTCTGAGCCTTACGAATTGGAGGCGTAGTCAGGGATCTTGAGTCTGATCTTATGGACGGTTTACTTGTATTATCACCTAGACCCGCTATCGAGGTTACGCTGCTTTTTTGCTGTCTTCTGGCCATGTATATATAGTCATGATTATTGCACCGTGCATGTTTCATTTCATTTTCGCCCCCGCCTCCGTTCCGTTGTTATCGATATTCAAATTCGCGCGTAGATCTCGAAGTTATCATCTTTCCTTCCTTCTGTCATAAACACCATGCCTTCGTGGTCCGTCGCCTTTCTGCACGACCCTCATGCTGCCGGCGACGCTTCGACCTCGGGCGCAAGAAAAGCGCTCATAATCCTGAACCAGCCCTTTTCATTCGATCTCCTTCGAAGTCTCTGGACATCCTCGACATGGCACTGCTGTGCCGACGGGGGTGCGAACCGTCTGCACGATGTCCTTTCCGCCGAAACGCGCCGCTCGTGAGTCTCTCGGTGTGTGTTGGTCCATAGGCACGTTCTGCGCGTGAATACGATTCTCGACGGCAGGTACCTCCCGGACCTGATTAAAGGCGACCTCGATTCTTTGCGTCCCGATGTCCGAGCGTTCTATCAAGCACAGGTGCGTTCGTTTGCTACATGGCGTCGTTTACGCGCTATAAGTGACCTACAGGGCGTGCAAATCATCGAAGATGACGACCAGTACTCAACGGACTTGATGAAATGCGTATCCACTTTGAAGGAGAAAGAGCAAGCGGACGGCCTGGGCGTAAGCATGGTCGTGCTCACATCTCCACGAAGACTCACACCGTACTGGCAGCAATACGATATCGTCCTACTCGGAGGGCTGTCTGGTCGATTAGACCAGACTGTCCATACGCTTTCGTATCTGCACAAACTACGAACGAGTCGAGCGCGTGTATTCGCCGTCACCGACGACAACGTTGGATGGGTCCTTGATGCGGTGTGTATATTTATGATAGTCACCCACTTTTCATTGTCTAACGCGTTTTTCGAAAGGGTGAACATCTCATTCACATCGACCACCGTGTCCTGGGTCAAACCTGTGGACTACTTCCCGTCGGTGTAGAATCCAGTATAATATCCACCAAAGGGCTCCGCTGGAATCTAGGTAGGGCATGGAGAAATTTCTCGATCGACCGTGCTGCTAATCATTTGCTTTGCTTCAGACGAGCAGGAATCCTCTTTCGATGGCTTGGTGTCCACCTCAAATCATCTTGTCCCCGAGGAAGATACAGTATGGGTTAAAACCTCGAAACCTATCTGGTGGTCTGCCGAGTTGAAGTTAGATGCATTACGGTGACCCGCGTTGCACACTTGGCGCGCTAAACATTTATTTCTTTATCGTGTATGTACAGTAAGTACTTTTAGATGGATTCTCATGCTGCTCTGTATAGCTCCTGTATGCTATCACAAAGGTCTACGTATCGTATCTTCGGTGCTAGTTAGGTCATTGGTCTGTTCCAGGCTCAGCCACAATTCTCGTCCGTCCTACCAGCATGGCAGACGCTATCACCGTCCTCTATTTCGCATAGTGTGCCGTATAAAACACGGGAGTTCTTGACAGGTCAGTTTTAGACGTGTTCAAAACCTGTTTAAAACATGTCAAGAACTCGAGCCCGAAAATTCGAGTGTCAAGAACTGGTTAAAAACCTGGTGACCTACCCTGCATTTATGACTGATCTCCCGAGGATGGTGGACATCTCCTCATGAAATCCCGTCGCTTTTTCGAATATGTTCTTTGTGGCCTTATGACGACCTCCGGTAGACCGTCTGAGACGAGCAGTGACCTGGGATGCACGCGCCGATCCGGGAGTCCGGGACTGCTTACTTTGCGGCGGCCTCGCAGGCACTTGAGTGTTTCGTTCGCATCGTAAACCGACAAAATCTGGGTCAGAATGACCATAACCCATCGATTTACGCCCGTCAAAGGCCTTTCGTACTGTTGGTCAAAAACTGGTTAAAAGCCGGTTTTAAACCACTGTCAAAAACCAGGCGCCGAGTTCTTGACGTTCAAAACGTGTCAAGAACTCGCCGGTGAGTTTTTCACGGCACACTAATTTCGCAGCAGCGTCCACAGCGACAGGCCTCAGCTCTGAGCGTATAACCCTCTCGGCCCCCATCCAGCTATCGTCTCTAGGAGCGCTACTTGTCTCTTTGCATCCTAATACCGACCTCGAGAAAGTCCTTGAAGATAGCCAATGGAGCGTTGACGCTGAGATGGTCGAAAATCCGGAAAAGGTAGAGTTGAGAGGAGGGGAAGAGGTGGCCGTGATATGTCCAGTATCCGGGGGATGAATTATGAAAGATGAGTTGTGAAATACCGGCCAAGTTCCTCAGGTTGTCCGTACTGCACCTCTGCTCATATCCGAAGTTGCGCAAGACGTACTAACCTCCATACACATAGGATTTACCGAGATTGAGAACACAATGTTCACTCGGTGTATTCCAAGTACCGCTGCTGTCCTGTGTTTCCGAATTTTGTGGAGATCGATATCGATCGAGTGAGATCTAATAAACAGCAGCTGCCAGAGGTGCTCATGATCAGCGGCTGCGCCTCGTTGCCTCTGCCCCTCACGCGCCAGTTTTACCGCCTGCCTGTGGTACGACTCTACGACATGTCTCTTGCTGTTACACGCTTTCAGGGATATCCTATGGTGAGCTGCTCATATATCACCATGTTGAAAACAGCTGTGCTGACTTTCTTGGTTCTGACAACAGTTCGCATAACTTGGAGAAATCAGCGGTCATATGTGCATAGTAGACATCGTCTCCGGAGTGAAAAAAACGGTATGGTGTTTCTACGATATACTTAGATACTCACTCTATATGAGGCTTAGGATCGTCGCCGCAGACATGCCCCACAAAGTCATCGAACCAGATATGGGTGTCCGGCCCGGCATGCTCAAGCCTGTGGACATGGAATGGGCAGCCCCAGATGGCGACACGCCAAAGGTCGTGCGACTCTTGGTGTACACCAGGACGATACAGGGCCTGCCCCCTACCCCACATCGTGAACGACACTGGGGCGTAACATGGCACATCGAGCCCACACGAAACGCCCCCGTACTCCACAGAATCATCCATCTCGTCCAGGAGCCCGGCCGCGATCACTTCACTAACTGGGGTGAGCAATCCTCATGTCTTACGCTCGTTTTGAAACAAATCGTGACTCTAAACTAGGCCCCATCACCAACGTGCCGGGATCGGAGACGTACACTCTGAATCGCGTAGTCCCTATCGCCACCCTTACTCTCCCGCAACGCCAGCAGCTCGAAAGACTGTCAAGGGAGGCGACCGTGTATAAAGCTAACGGTGACTGGAACTGTCAAGACTGGATCGTGGACATCTTGCGAAGTGCTGTGGACCATGGCCTCATCTCTCACCTCGACGTCGACCGGGTCCTTCAGGCAGCTTCCACCTAAGACCGCGTCCCCTCGTATCTCGCGTCTAGGCATGTAAGCGCTCAAAGCGGCAGAATAAAAATTGGCCATCGAGAGCAAGTCCAGAGTAATTATTTGTGAAACACGACGATTTCAGATTGGCATGTAAACAGTATTGACAATGTCGACGTCTGGCTCGAGCTCGTGCGATTTGTGAGCGACGTACGTTTACATTCACGATACTTGCGAGCAGGCGTGAACTGACTTGTCGGCTGCCGTTCAGGGTGTTGTCAAGCCAACTAACTCCATTACGAACACAAGAGTCAGAGGCGTATGTAACGCCCCGAGCCTGGTCCCCGTACGCGAAGTCGCGGTCAAGTCGGGGTATCATCTTGGCAAGGCGAGACGCGTCCTCGATGCGTCCACTTCGTACTCCTCCTTTTCTTAAATATTGGGAGCGTGTTGCTTTCAGAAAACAAACATCAACGCTCCCACTAACAGGTCAGTCCGCAATGTTCTGCCACATTCCCCGTCTTAACGTTGTGCGTTCAAGTCACCACAGGTCACCGAGGTCTGCTTCGTGCCAAACGAAGCTCAAGTGTTCACTCGAATACACACGAGTGCGTCCTATTGCTTCTACTGTTTCTTATATTGGCTCCCCGCTCATTGGGTCATAGACGAAATGCACAGATGCTTGCATATCTTGGATATACTCCTCATAATGTTCGCTGAGGTCGCAGCCGACGACGACGCGCAGTCTCGGGCGACACTGGCGGGACTTGCGAGGTCATGCCACGCGTTCCAAGAAGTAGCGTTGGACCATCTGTGGAGCAAGCTTACCAGCGTACTACCGCTTTTGAGATGCATGGGCCCCGATCTATGGAAGGAGAAACCGGTGAGAGGGCGAATACCCTACGTTCGTTTGGTGCGTAAACAGGTTAATGTGTGCTACTCAATACTTCTGCTCATTTGCTTATGTTGCTCAGGAGCTGAAGAGAGCTATACGCCAAGAAGACTGGCAGCGGTGTCGACACTATGCAGACCGCGTCACAACTCTCGTATTCGGGTGGAATGATCATCACCTTGAGGTCACCACTATTCAAGCCTTACTGGCTGGCTCACCAATCACCGCATTTCTCCCGCGTTTGCACACCCTTCGATGGCCCCTCAACGTCGACAAATATGATACCACGTTCCCTCTCCGTCTTCTTGCCGGTCCACGCCTCCACAACTTGACCCTGAGCTATGACAGCTCAAGAACTTACATCGGAGAGTCGTCGCTTACGTTCTTGCCGGCGATCTGTCCAAACCTGAAGCAATTCATTTTTGCGGACTATTGGGACCTGATGCCCACAGACCTTGTCGCTAGGGTTGCTAGCGAGTGGGATCAACTCGAAATCCTGGCATTGGGCATGTTGGCTATGCCCAACGTATCACAGCTATCGCAAAGATCCTCGCATCTTCGTCGCCTGTCCTTCTCGTGGGACGAGAACTTCTATCCCGGGCTTGTCCAGCATGATACATGGCACGCATTGGTCCTGCGATTTCCGGTGATTGAAAAAATTTCGGTCAATATGCAGTCGTACCATCACAATCTCACGGGATGCGACACCTTCGTCAGCCTTATGGATACCCCCGAATTGCTTGCAATCGAGTTCCTCTTCAACTGGAACGTCAGCTCGGAACCCCTCACGCGCGCGTTCTTCGTTGCCCTAAGCCAGAAACGTTCTCTGATAATTGTGGACGTCCAAGCCGAGCGGAGTGACGAACCTACCCTGGAAGAGGAAGAGGTCCGCACCCCGGCTAGCGCATTGCGCTGCACGACGGTGCAGCCTATCTTCTCCTGCCGAAATATCTCCGTCTTCCGTTGGCACTGCTTAGACGGCTTCGACATCGACGACGGGGATCTGGAGATGTTGGCGTCGGCGTGGCCCTACTTGATAGAGCTCGATCTCTCCTCTGCATGCGGATGGACCGTACCCTCGCGCATCACGCTGAAAGGAATCGCGAAGCTGATAAAGCTCTGCCCCGGCCTGAAGTCATTGGGGATTGTCATCGACGCAACGGTGGTGAATCCAGTCGGTCCTGACATCGATCCATTAACTCCCAACCATGCCATTACTACCATCCGCCTTGGGAGCTCAGCTATCAACGACGCCTCCACTGTGGCCCCCATCCTCGGAGACATATTCCCGTGTCTTCGCACCCTCGATGTCTGGGGCGATGGAGCGGATTTTGAGCTGTTTGACGGTCTAGATAATGATCCTGTAGAAGAGTACCGCGAACGGTGGAATATGGTGCAGGTTCTTCTACAGGAACGCGCCGCTTCAGCCATGGAGATCGGGACTTGAGGACGTCCTGTAGATGGATGGACGAAGGGCTCGAAGCGTACACAATATTAATACTGTCTCATACCTTTCGACTTGTATCCACTTCCCTGTGTCCGTCCTTGCTTTCGCTTGCAGTATGTAATGTTATACCAGCTCTGGATCTATGCAACTACAAGCAAGTTGAGCTGCGGTCACAATAAAATTAAAATCGCGTGTCTGCCTCAGAGAGACGCGTTGATTCACTCGACATCGGCATCCTCCGCATTCTCCTGCTTTACTAACATTTACTGGTTAAACAGGATAGTACTCATATCGCATCAGGTCCCCGCAGCACCTCGAAACGGACCTTAGTACCCAAAGTTGAAGCCCGAACGTCTGGACCGCGAGTGCGTGTTTACTACTACTCCTGCTATCGCGTATCGCTCATTGAGGAGTGTCAAAAGTAGATATGCACCAGTGCTTGCAAATCTTGGACATTATTGCCTTGATCTTTGCTGAAGTCGCGGCGGACGACAACACGCAGTCTCGAGCGACACTTGCAGGGCTAGCGAGATCATGTCGCGCATTCCAAGAAGTGGCGCTTGACCTCCTATGGAGCAAACTTACTAGTGTGCTGCCGCTTTTGCGATCCATGGGCGCCGACCTGTGGACAGTGAGAATTGCAGTGCGAATTCCGACGTACTTGGTAAGCGTGTGCCTCTTAGCCTGTGGGGCGATACTGCCACTAGTGTTCAACACTCATATACGTATATTTGCGCAGGACCTGAACCGACCCGTACGTCGAGAGGATTGGCAGCGGTGCAAAAAGTTTGCGGATCGCGTCAAGATTCTCGAAATACAACCTGTGTGGGTCCATTATCAGCTCGAGATCGCCACGATATACTCCTTGCTGGCGTCCGCACCAACCACAGCCATACTACCGAATTTGCACACTCTCGAATATCCCTACAACGACCACACTCGTTTTCCCGCTCATCTCCTTGTCGGGCCCCGGCTCCGTATCCTCAAGACGAGTTACTGTGACGCAACTCGTGAGCCTTCCTACGGAGAGTCAATAGTTCCGTCGTTGCCACCGATGTGTCCGAATCTCGTGCGGTTCACGTTCGATAACTACGAACACCGGGTGGCGCCAGACCTCATCGCCGATATCGTCAGCCAGTGGGATAACCTCGAGATACTTGAACTGGACACATTGACTGAGCTTGGTGTGTCGCAGTTGTCCCACAAGCTCTCCAAACTTCGCAGTTTTTCTTTCTTGTACCCCGAGGATGGCCACAGTCCCGATGCATGGCACCAATCAGTCCTTCGGTTTCCAATGCTTCGCTAGTCTCCCGTAGTCAGACTAAAATTTCAAAAAAAGGACAGTCGATTTTCCTACATTATAGTCTGATTCAAGTGAGGTACCTCCAACCGGAGTAGAAAAAATATCACGTGAAGTCATGCTTTTTGACATGTGGCGCAACATTCAGTATGCGCGACCGGCCTTCCCTGCTGTAAATTCCTCATGTAACATCACTATTCTTCGTTCTAGTTGCTGTATTGTGCTCTACAAAGTGCTATGTATGTCTCCGACTGCAAAAAAATCGCCCGAAAGCGTTTTTACTGGTCACTTTTGCTGTATCTCGTCAGTTTGCACTAAAATACAGCCTATATGCGCGCGCACGGCATCCTGAAACATCTGCGAGGAGACCGAACCACCGCAAGCGTCATTCAGCATATACTAGACATTCAAACTTGAAGATACCGAGGCGTAAACTGAGCAGCAGACGTGTTTTGCTATACGCTACCTGCCTAATTTGGACGAAACACGTGCCACACGTGACCTTTTTTTTCTACTCCGGTTACGGGTACCTCACTTGATCCAGACTAATGCTTCGCACACTGTCGGTCCGCATGCAGTCGTATCAATGGGCTCTCGAGGGATGTGATACCTTCTTCACGGTCATGGAGGCTCCACGTCTGACTGCTATCCAGTTCATATACAATTGCCATTTCTGCTCGCATTCCGTCGTGCACAAGTTCTTTGGCGCCTTGAGGAAGCACCCCTCTATTGTCTCCGTTGTCCTCCAAACTGAGCGCACTGACGTTAGTGCGCTCGACGAGGGCCGCTCGTCGGAGAACGCATTGCGCTGCACAACGATGCAGCCGCTGTTCTCGTTCCAGCATCTTACCACCTTCTGTTGGGAATGCTTAGATGGGTTCGACATGGACGACGGGGACTTGGAGATGTTGGCATCTGCCTGGCCATCTCTCGCTGCGTTGGATCTTTCGTCCTCGTGCGGATGGACGGTCCCTTCGCGCATTACGCTCAAGGGAGTCGCAAAGCTAATACAGCTCTGCCCCGGCTTAGGGTCGCTAGGCCTTGTGATTGACGCTACGGTGGTGGATCCATTGGAATTTTACAGTGAACCGATAGTCCCCAACCATGCCCTCACTGCCATCAGTCTGGGGAGTTCACCTATAGACGACGCGTCCGCAGTGGCCGCTGTCCTCGGGGCGATATTTCCATCTCTCTGCGTTCTTGACGTCTGGGGCGAATGGGTAGATTTTAAATTGTTTGACCATCCAGATAATCCCGCGGAAGAGTTTCGCGAGCGGTGGGATATGGTGCAGGTTCTTCTGCAGGAACGCGCCGCTTCAGCTGGCATGGAGATCTAGACTTGAGGACGTCCTGTAGATGGATAGACGAAGGACTCGGACTCGAAACGGCGCGGAAATGTCGAGCCTTTATAAAGGTCTTGTAAGGTCTCGTAAAGCTCAAAAGCTATAAAATATCCACAATTATTATATACCACATTGTAGAGCCTTGTATTGTATGCCTCCCTTTTTGAAATTTCACAATACCGGTAAAACATGTATAATGATTATGAACTCGTACAGGTCTGACTGGTGTTTGCAGAGCATATCACTAGTTGCAAGAGACCGACATCCTTCCGCTCACGAGACCAGAATCATGAGCAATTAGAAACTATATTGCAGGTATCTAATACATCAGGCTATGATAATGTAACCAAGGTCCGGCGGATGAGCGCATGCCCGCATGTACACAAAGGGCAGAGAACAGCGTGGGCGCAAAGACTTCACCGGCCGCAAGGTTTTGACGACGAGAGTCCAGACGAACAGTGTCGTGTGGCATGCACATGAAGAGTAGGGCGCACGGTCCTGATACTGAGGAGGGCGGCTAGGGGGATCGGCGACCAGTACACGCGAGCTCCGAGGCTGCAAACACCGGATCTTGAAAGCGAAATGAACGTCCATCCGTCCGGGTGGACAAGGGAACCGGGGGGCAGGAGTCCCATCACAAGCGATGGCGTTTCGTGAGTCTTGTCAGAAGGGCACGTCGTTGCCCGCCTTCGTGCCTAGGGATACAACATGTATGGAGCTGGGCCACCAAGTCGGCATGGTGGTGCTCTGGTACAGCGCGGAGGTACACTGGCTCGGCGTGGAGGTGCGTAGCAGATACGGGGTACGCGTTCTGGACAGTGGGTTGCCAAACTGTGGATAAGAGAATCGAGGTAGCGTGCACGGTTGCGAGCAGCGAAAACGTCGCCGTCCAACGAGTAAAGATCCAGGCGGTTGAGTGTTCCATGAGCGGAGGAGAGCGCGAGCACCCTAGGGTAGTAGTAATACATCTGTACTCGCGTGGATTATCCGGGAAGATCGGCGAAGTGACGAATCTTGCTAGCTCGAGTGCACTGGCAAGTGCGCGGCGGCGCCACGCCCAACATGCTGATTTGGGACCTCTTGCGGCAAATCCTAGGCACTCGAACAGAGCGTATGTCACGGCTGACTAGCGTCGAATGCATCGGGTCCTACTCGAGCGCGGGCACGTCTTCCATGTGGCGAGGGTGAATGAGGGGGTCCGCCTCCAGTAAACCGCGGAATCCATCGCTCCTGCATTCGCGAAATCCTTCCATCCATGAAAATCGGCGCACGGACAGCTCCTCGGAATCCTGGCTGCCACTGCCTGTGATACCCGCTACATGCGCATTAGGTAGCGAGTACCACAGGCCGATGCATCGGCCCACAGAGCCTCTTGGCGGACACGGATCCATGTATATCGCGACGAGGAAGGGTGCATTATGGCCAACCAAGGTGCGGGACCAAGCTTGGGGGACTGAGTGATTGCTGACCTCGGTCCTGATCGGCATGCGGTTCCGCGCTCGAGACTCGCCATCGGATTCGGAGGGATGCAGACGGCATCGTCGAAAAGGAGTCCTGACAAGGGGGAAGGCTGAAGGAGAAAAGAAAGAGGAAATGTTTTCGCTCAGCAAAAACGGTCGGATTGCTCACCCATCACGATGGGAGACACGTGGCGATGTAATCCCGACGAGCGGCGCGACTCGGCTTGGGACTTGAAAAATATCCTAACTCTCGACTATTGACAGGTAGACCTCTGTTGAAAGTGCTCTCCACGGTCGCGAATTTGAAAGGGATATGCAAACACTAGTTATAGGTAAGTCCGAGGAACACAGAGTCGTTCTATCGGGGTGCGGCTCGAGTAAGGACCTCGCGAAAATGATAAATGGCAGTATAATCAATTCCTACAGGCTTTGAATCGGGACGCTCGCAAAAGCTCGCAAACAAGACTTCATAATGTTTCGAGTCTCGTCTGACTGGCTTACGACTTATACGAGGCTCGCAAGGGCATACAATATAGGCATAACGCTTGCCGCTCTCTTGTCATGCCTGACAATCCTTGTCGGCAGTTGTATAGGCATACGAAATCATCACCAGGATTCCTCCCCGATTGCGTAGGATTGTAAGACCTTGAAATCCTCCGCCATAATTGTCTACGATTGCAAACACTACAGAGCCATATTAGAAACGCGCCGATTCCCTGATGCGAAGCGTGCACTAAAAACTGTGGCTGTTTCATATCTTTTGACATGTATCTACTTGCCTGTGTCCTTTCCTTGCAGTATGTAATTTTATACTTACCGGCTTTGGATCTGTGCAACTTCTAAGTGTCGTCGGTCAAAAATCAAAATCGCGTGTCCGCCGAGTCGGAGACGCGTTGATTCAACGCTCGACGTCGACATCCTCCACATTTCCTGCTTTACTTACTGACGCTTACTCGATAAACAGGATAGTACTCAACGCTGTATCCCATCAGGAAAGCTTCGCCCATTGTGCGGTCCAGCCAAATAACGCCAGACGCTGGCCGCAGCACCTCGGAAAAGACCTAAGTAAAAGTTGAAGCCCGAACGTCTGGACCGCGAGTGCGTGTTTACTACTACTCTTGCTATCACGTATCACTCATTGAAGATTGTCAAAAGTAAGTATGCACAAGTGCTTGCAAGTCTTGGACATTCTTGCCTTGATCTTCGCTGAGGTCGCGGCGGACGACAACGCGCAGTCTCGAGCGACACTTGCAGGACTGGCAAGGTCATGCCACGCTTTCGAAGACGTAGCACTGGACCACCTATGGAGAAAACTCCGTAGTGTCCTGCCGCTTTTGCGATGCATAGGTCCTGACCTCTGGATAGAGAGCCCGGAACCCTATGCGCAGTCTCATATGGTATGCCGAATAGTTAGTTTGAGAACCAGTACTCCTGCTCATATGTCAAGCATATCTACGCAGGAGTTGAAACGTCCAATACGTCGAGAAGATTGGCAGCGGTGCCAAAAGTATGCAGATCGTGTCAAAACCCTCGAAATACAATTTGGGTGGGCCAAAGATCCTCAGCTCGAGGTCGCCACGATCTACTCCTTGCTGGCTTCCGCACCAACAACAGCCATGCTACCGAACTTGCATACCCTCGAGTATCCCTACAACGATAACACTCTTTTTCCTGTCCATCTTCTCGTCGGGCCACGGCTCCGGATTCTAAAGACAAGTTTCAGCGACACGAGTCGAGAGCCTTCCATCGGACAGTCAATTGTTCCGTCATTGCCACCAATGTGTCCAAGCCTCGTGCGGTTCACGTTTGATGACTACAAAGACAGGGTGCCGCCAGACCTCATCGCCGATATCGTCAGCCAATGGGATAGCCTCGAGGTGCTTGAACTGGATACATTGACTGAAGTCGGTGTGTCGCAGCTATCTCACAGGCTCCTCAAACTTCCCAGTTTTTCCTTCTCCTACCCCGAGGAGGCCCAGAGTTGTGATGCATGGCACCAGTCAGTCCTGCGGTTTCCAATGCTCCGCACACTGTCGATCCGGATGCAGTCGTTTCAATGCATTCTCGCGGAATGCGATACCTTCTTTATGGTCATGGAGGCCCCTCGATTGACCGCCATTCAGTTCATATTCAATTACCATCTCTGCCCGCAATCCATCGTGCACGATTTTCTCGTTGCCTTGAGGAAGCACCTGTCCATCACCTCCGTTGTCGTCCGATCCGATCTCACTGATGTAGGGGAAATTGACGAGGAAGATGGCCGCTCTCCGGAAAACGCATTGCACTGCACAACTATGCAGCCGCTGTTCTCGTTCCAGCATCTTACCACCTTCTGTTGGGAATGCATAGATGGGTTCGACATGGACGACGGGGACTTGGAGATGTTGGCGTCTGCCTGGCCATCTCTCACTGCGTTGGACCTTTCGTCCTCGTGCGGATGGACGGTCCCTTCGCGCATTACGCTCAAGGGAGTCGCAAAGCTAATACAGCTCTGCCCCGGCTTAGAGTCGCTAGGCCTTGTGATTGACGCTACGGTGGTGGATCCATTGGAATCTTACAGTGAACCGATAGTCCCCAATCACGCCCTCACTGCCATCAGTCTGGGGAGTTCACCTGTAGACGACGCGTCCGCAGTGGCCGCTGTCCTCGGGGCGATATTTCCATCTCTCTGCGCTCTTGACGCCTGGGGTGAATGGGCAGACTTTGAATTGTTTGATCCCCGGGCCGCGAAAGAGTTACGCCGACGGTGGAGTACGGTGGAGGCTCTTCTTAGTGAACGCGCCGCTACAGCCATGGAGACTTGAGTCTTGTATGGGTAGGTGAAGGAAGCGAAGTGGTGCCTTTCGATCGAGGGTTGTTCCGACCCCGTTTGTACCACTGACTAGAAAATCCGACTACTATTGAAACAATGTGTACAGTGTTCAACTAGCGCGTACACAAAAGAGAAGACTCCCACAGCACAGTCACATATCTTTTCAGAAGCTCATCCCGACCCATTCGTTCTCGATCTTTTTGGAGATGGGTCCGCGTCGCTCTCCCGCGTCCGCTCTTCACCAGTGCCTTCGGACATCTCGTATCCCGTTAGCACACCATCAAGTACCGTCCGGCTTACGGCCTGCCGCAGCTCTTCGTCTGGGTCACGGCCCTCGGCCTCAGCGCGAGCCATGATGTCCCCAACCGTCTGCATGAGTGAGGAAGTGAGCGTTTCCGAAGCGACGTTTTGTAAATGTTGAGAAGGCTGCGAATGGCTTGCTGTGCCGGCAGGAGGCGCCGTCGTCGCGGATGTCTGGGAGAGGGACTGGAGATAATTGGCAACGTCGGGGAACTCTTCCATTAAGTGTTCTATGGGCTGGTCGACTGGTCTTTAGTACGGTGGAAGTGCCTGACGCGTATAACGCGATGCATTTGCTCACCGATACGCCTTCGTTGTTTCTTCGGTCAACAACCGCACCATGCTCAACGAGATACCGTGCGGTGTCGATATTTTCAACGGTGTATAAAGGCGTGTCATTTTCGTCGTCTGTGACATTGATGTTCCCGCCTTGAAAAGCAATCAGACGCGATTGCCTCGAGATGCAAAGGGGGTACTCACCGTGTGCTAGCAGGTAATCAAGGACATGTAGCTGCCCATACGACGCAGCGGCGTGCCTAGCAATTGCATAGGCTTCAGCAGCTGACGTTCGCTAGATGCTATGAACGTACATTGGCGTGTAGGTGTACGGATCCGGTGCGTTTGGGGAGATCGCTGCAGTGAACGCAGGTCAGACTCGCATTTCGTCCATCCGGTGTATGCACTCAGGACTTGCACTGCTCTTCTACTAAAACCTAATGCATGAGATATAAATGCCGACTCTGTCGCTGGACCATCGACTTTGGGAGCACTCACTCGCACGCGGTCCAAGTCGCCGTCACCCGCTGCGATCCATATGTTCGATTCTGGTCGCATTCTAGTTGCTTCAAAAGGTATCGTCGACGGTTAACCAATAAGTACAGTATGAAGTTGGTATGAAGCTCCAAAATTTTAGGCGGTTTAGGTTTACAAGGCAATCAAGATCGGCAACATATGATAGACAGATAACCACGTGGAGACCTGGTTTGCCCAGGTTTGCCCCCGGGCAGCTCTTGGACAGCTCTAGCCTCTGTGCAGCCTCTTTCATCCTAACCACCACCACCGTTACCGTCCAACATAGCGCGAATGGCCGCTGCATATCTTCTGGGTCAGACAGTTATCTGGGGCCCCGCTGTCGCAGTGTTCGGCTGCATGGCATACAGCTTTGGCTCTGCAGGTATATCCGCGCTCGAAACACACGCTCGACGCACGGAGGAGCAACGAGCAGAGAGCACCGATTCAAAAACCGCAGGCCACAAACCCACCCGCTCTAGTGCATTCAAAGCAAGCCGCCTTACCCAAAGCACGTTCCTCATAGAAGAATACGACGATGCGTATTACGAGCACCCCTACATCTATGCCAAGCTGATCCCCGCTGCGAACACGGTGCTCCTACTGGACACTGGATGTGGCGGAGCATCGAAGAAAGCCGACGTCGAGGTGACGAAGCTGCGCGAGTTCATTGAGACTGTCGGGGTGCCGGATAACGGTGGGAAATCACTGAATGAAGCAGGGAAGATGGAATACGTCGTCGTACTGAGCCATTGCCATTACGACCACATATGTGCGTGCATCCAGTATGTCAGAGTCACGGAATTTGACACATTGGCGGACAAGCAGTGGGCGTCGAACAGTTTGCAAAAGACTCCACGGTCATCGCATCTGCATACTCCCCGTCCTTCATCTCCCCGTCCAATCTCCCAAACCATTCCCTATGCACCGATCTCGGGATTCACACACCATCCTACACGCCCACTCTTGTCCCGCACCTCCACCCGATCACATTGAAGAATGGTGTTTCCTCGGGTGTGACCGTCCTACACACGCCGGGTCACACGCCCGACGAGCTCGCGCTATGGGACGACGCCGAGCAGATGCTCTACGTAGGGGACACTCTCTACGAGCACGCTCCAATAATATTCCCTAGCGAAGGGTCCATCACAGAATGGTTACACACGGTCGATATGCTGCGTGATTTTGTGGCGGCACGCGCTCGCACGAAAGCAGACACAGTGCGCATTAATTGCGGCCATGCAACTGCTGCAAAGCCGGCCCTCGAGGTGCTGGTTGCAGCGAAGGGCTTCATCCTGGATGTTCTAGCCGGTAAAGAACCTGAACGAGGCCGCACGACGTCGCGAGGAGAGGTACGTGTGGAATATAAACAGAGAGGCGGCCGCTTCGCGTTGATATGCCCTGAGCGGCTGGTGTTGGAAGCAAGGAAAGCAAACGTTCGTACAAAGCTGTAACAGTGTCACTGTCTGTTTCCATCAAAGAATAGCATGGCGATACGCACTGCCATTTTCATTGTCCCTTCGAGGCGAGCATGTCCCGTTCCAGTTGTGCCAGAAAGGCGTCGGCGTCGTTAGTGTCTGTCTCTTTCGCCTTGCCCTTTCCTTTGGACGTCGATGCCTGCCGCTCCAGAGCAGCAAAGGGATCCGGGGGAGGCGCCGCAGCGCTGAATGGCGCAGATACTCCACTGTCTGGTGCATGCACAGCAGAGGCAGCAACATCCGCTCCCTTCACCTTTCGCCTCTTCGCGTCTACAGCCCTTCTTCTGTCCTCGAGTTCTCGCTTTCGTTTCTCCATCGCACGGGTCTTGATCGTGGTAGCATCGTCTTGCATGCCCTCCGCTTCGCCCGGCCGCACGTCCATCGCACCTGTCTCCTGCCGCGTCTTCTCCGTCTCCACACGCGCGGACTTGAGCTCCTCCATCTGCTGCCGTCGTGTCTCCTCGTCGCCGGAGAAGCGGTAGAAGCCGGCACCCTTCGCGCGCACCTCCTGCGTCGCGTCGTAGTGCACGCCGAGCGGGTTGTTCGCCTCGGAGTATTCTTGTTCGACTGCGGCGATGCGCTCTTCTGTGGGCTCGTAGACCGGGAAGTGGTTCACGGGATTGCCTGTGGGTGTGGTCAGTGGGTAGAGGGCGATAGTTGGACGGTTTGCGTACGAATCAAGATATCCCTGAGGAAGGGAAAGGATTAGATATGGACAGTAGGATAGAAGTGGTAGATACGCACTCATCCTCGTCAACTTCGTCAGCGGCTCGAGGCATAAGTTCGCGAGGTATCTCAGACCGCCTGCCACTGCGCAATCTTCCAAACTCGTCCTCGTATTCGATGATAGGATCGTCCTGAAATTAGATGTTAGAATCGGTGGCGAGATACATGATCATAACCGAGCGCACCTCATCGTCTTCTGGACGGCTGGGCACCGTGGCAGACTCGTCGACATCGTCACTGTCCGACTCATAACCCCCGTCAGCCAGCTTGGCATCGAACTGTACGGCACAGTACGTTGGTTAATACAGACTGTTGGCAAAAGAATATCTATTGCTTACATCGACCAGCAGCAGATCATACTGCTTGTCGTCCAACCCCCCGCTCTTCCCCTTCCGCAGTTTATCGTATATCTTCGCCTTTCGCTCAAGTGCTGCACGCGCGGACTCCAGCGTCGGTTTGCTGACTGCTTCGAGCTCATTGTCTCGCGCCGCACGCGCATGGACGCCGCGATTCTGGCGGATCCATACTGTCGTCTTCTGCGCAAGGTCTTAGCACCAGTCTGCATACTCAGAGTATGAGAGGTGTGTGACATACCTTCTCGGGTCGCTTGACACCACCGACGATGGCTGAGCTTTGGCCTGCGGCTTTGCTCTTCGCGAACTCCTCCTGCTGCTTTGCGACCTCGGCTTTGAGATCGAAGAAAGAGCTGGCGCTGATTCCGGCTGCCTTGGCTTTGTTCTTTGGGGCCATCGTTTGTCCAGAGAAACCGAAGAGAAACAACTCGGAAACACGAGTAGAAATCGAGCTGGAGAGAGACGCAAGGGAAGCTTGCAATTACGGCGGGTCGAGCAAGTCTGCCCTCAACCACGCTTGTGCATATTCTGGTTACCCTTTGCCCTCCTATTCACAAGCATTAATGGGGTAGTGGTAACCTTGGTCGTTGCCATTAGCACATTCGACCAGCCGGGGGTTCAATTCCCCCTTAATGCAGTTATTTTTGCACCACTTTGCTGAAGCCTATGTACTTGTTTTCTTCCGTATGCTCGCTCTCGTGCCTTTCTTGAAGCCGCCGTGTTTCTCACCAGAACCAAGCCCTGCACTCAGCTGCCATATATTTTTCTATATGGACATAATCGAGGAGACCCCCAGACGCGAGCTGCCCAGCACCCGAGCGGCCGAGTCTCAAGTATGTACAATATTTACGGCCATGTGATTCTGTACAAGGCAGCATATATGCTCCGGCTGACCTGACACTCTCACTTTGCTCTCACCACCACCGCCATGTCCAGTTTTAAAGACCCCAACGCCTTCGCCGACCCAGAGGACTCCCAGCTCGTTGCAGATGCCAAGAAGGTCACCATCGACCCCGTCGACTACAGCTACAGCGAGCGCGACGTGATACTGTATAACCTCGGTATTGGTGCGACCGAGAAGGAACTCCAGTGGACGTATGAGGGGCACGACCAGTTCTCGGCCCTCCCGACATTCGGTGTCGTCCCACAGTTTCACGCTAGCGGGAGCGTCCCGCTCGACTGGCTGCCGAATTTCAACCCAGTGAGTCTCGCGTGTGGTGTATAAGTAACTGGAATGTAGCACTAATTGGCACATGTGTCTGTAGGCCAAGCTACTCCACGGAGAGCAATACCTTTCTATCAAAGGACCCATACCTACTGAGGCGGATCTTGTGAGCGAAGCAAAGTACGCTGCCGCATTGTTGCGTGGCCCTGCATGTATTGACTGCCAGTCAGACTTGTAGAGGTCCTTGACAAAGGAAAGGCAGCAGCCGTCACGTCCGTCGTAGAGACGCGGGATAAGCGTACCGGAAACCTCGTCTTCGAAAACCAGTCCACTGTCTTTATTCGTGGTTCTGGAGGTTTCGGCGGCAAGCGCGTCGGAAGAGGTAGATAGCGTCTATACCTCACCAGGGTACACGTCTCTGATGCAAGCTGTGTTTGTAGATCGTGGTGCTGCCTCGGCAGCTAACACACCTCCTAAACGCGCCCCCGACGCTGTTGTCGAGGAGAAGACAACGGAAACCCAAGCTGCTCTATATCGGTCCGTCATAGTTTTGCTCTTGCATCTGCCACTGGCTCAACTCGCGTCGTTCTCTTAAGGTTGAGTGGAGACTGGAACCCACTCCACGTGAGTGAAACATTTCTCTTAAATCGCGTACGGCACTAATACCAGTGCACCTATAGATCCTCCCGGAATTTGCGGCTATAGGAGGATTTGACAAGCCCATCCTCCATGGTAGGCTTAACACGCCCTCAAACCTTGTCACTAAATTTAATTGTCCTTGTTGCTGTATTTGCTGCTAGGTCTCTGCTTCTTTGGTATCGCAGGGAAGCACGTCTTGAAAACCTACGGGGAATTCAAGGACATCAAAGTCCGGTACGTCTACATGTCTTCAGAGTATCCGCGTATGCTATGCTTACATGTTTCTGGCATCTAGCTTCGCCGGCGTTGTATACCCCGGCGAAACGATCGTCACAGAAATGTGGAAAGAGGGCGACAAGGTCATCTTCAGTAAGTTCTGTCTTCATCACGCATCTCAGAATGAAGCTGTATACTAATCTACGCTATCTCTCTTCTACAGCATCGAAGACGAAGGAACGTGGGGCTGTTGTGCTAGCGGCTGCCGCAGCAACACTGGACTCTTCCCCGAAATCTAAGCTTTAGTCCACTTACTTGTACTCAGTACTTAGTACCCACACATCAATGGAACAAATGTACACGCAACCTAATAATCCACCTGAAAAATAATGTACATGCATGGCCTTAGATGGCAAACTAAATGTGAGGACAGGCAAAATGTATATGAGAGCAACACTAGGGCATGGCAATATTAGAAGAATATATCCAATACCCGTGAAGACGGTAGAGAAAGACAAGACAAAACAAGAATGCGTGCGGTAAGGTACTTGGTATCTGGCAGATAGAGCAAACGAGCGTGGTGGATAGATATGTGACAGTCCGGTGGGTGGTGCGGTTATGTTACGACCTGGTTTTGCGCGGCGGCACTAAAGACGTGGTGATCCTCCTGATGGTATCCTTCTCCGCCTCGATGTGCTGCGCCAGCAGCCCATCAAGCTTGCGCACAGACTCGTCTGGCGGGCCGCGTTTCTGCACTGGCGGCGGCGGCGGCGGCCCACCCGCTGTAGCCGGCCGCGAAAATACGTCCATGCCGAACGCGCGCTGCGGCGCAGGCTCCGTGCTCGACGAATGCCGCCCGGGCACGCGCATCGTGTGCTGGTACAGCTCCACCCCGCTCACAATCGGCTCGATCTTCCGCGCCTTCTTGCTGCTGCTCGAGAAGAAGCGCGGCCGCGGGCGGTCCGGGATGTTCGCGATGGGCTTTTTGCGCTCGGCCGCCTCGTGCGGCGGGAGGGGCGGCACGCGGTGGGGCGAGAGCGTGTCTGCGGACGGCCGCGCGACGTGGGGCGTGGAGTGGTTGCGCAGCCGCATGAGGGAGGGCCGCGACGACGATGACGCGATGGACGGGCGGGTGGAGACTGCCGGCGAATGCGGCTCTGCGAACAAGTCCGTCGCTGACCCCCCATAGCGCCGCAAGTCAAGGGTGCTGCCGGCGAAGCTGCGCTCGTCTTCACTGCTGGACGACTCATCGAGGTCATCCATAGCGTTCGGGTGGGACTGAATAGTGTCGAAGAAATCTGTGGGCGACGCAGAACGCGATGCAGTGCGGAGGCCGGCCGATAGACTGAGCCCAATTGACGTGCGATCGGGAAACTCGGATGTTGAAAATGGTGGTGTAGTCGGTGAAGGAGCGCGTATATGCAGTCCGGGTGCATCTGGTGAGCGGGGCGATAATGGCGGCGAGGCTGATGCGGGGAAGTTGTGTTTCAAAGACGATGACCGCGGTGGAGGCTCGATTGTAGACAGTGCTCCTAGTGATGGTGTTTTAGAGTTGGAGGAAACTGTCCGCCCTCGCGCAGGAGGACCGGAAGCACTCGCAGAAGACAACAAGCTGACGGAGCTGTGCTGCGAGTTATATGCAGGCACAGTAGACCACGCGTCCTGAAACGCGGAAGTGGAGGGAGATTGTTGAGAGTAAAATGACGTGGGCGGACGGGTGTGCACCGTTGACGCCTGTGAATTCATCGTCGAGACCCTCGACCTCGGGTCATGAACGTCCACTAGGAAATCTCCACTCTCCCGGCCCGAATACTGAGAATAAACAGAAATACTGTCTTTTCTGTCGTACTTTGGGAAAGACAACGCGCTGTCATGAGGGTTAAGACTGATAGCAGGGGACTCGGATACATTGACAGTCGGCATCGATGGTGGCGGCGGTGATATACTTGTCGGAGAGAGTGTCGTCGAGTACGAGACCTCCTTTTCGTAGGATTCTACTAACATGGGAGAAGACAACGACCTGCGCACAATTTTCGATCTGGGCAAAGGCTCAGGCGAGGCGGACCGTCGGCTGCTCGGGAGATCTGTCTGAGACAACGAATACAGTGGATTCACCAGGGATTTGTTTCGAGGCGCCGGCGTGAGAGGTGTCAATGCTGTCGGGCTCTCCGATCTCGCTGGCAGGTAGCTGGCTCGTGAGACTGGGTGATTGCTGGGCGACGCTTTCCGTCTATGCGTCCGCGACTGCTTGGGACGCGCGGAACCAGTCAAGTGTCCAGATGAGCTGTGCTCGTGCTCAGATGGTGTCGCCAGTATCTTCTTGTCCAGGACAGGTTTCAAGCGCACGACCTGGACGGATGGAGAGGACGGAGGTGACGTAAAAGAAGATTCGGCAGCAGAACCACTGCTTAAAGAGAAGCCGACAGCTTCGTGCAGAAGCGCTTTCCGCCAGGCATCGTCGTTAGGGTTCAGCGACACGCTGTTCGGGGAGTTTGGAGGAAGACAGTCGGCGAGCAAAGCAGCGCCGACCGAGTCCTCCACCCCGAAACCGTGGGCGGCGGACGCTTGAACAGCGAAGGGGTATCCAGCCGGTGGTGGAGGCACGTCCACAGCATCCGTCGGGTCGACAATGTCTATGTCTTGCACTCGAGGCGTGCTGTTCAGATTGTCTCTTCGCGCATCCCGCGCCTTCATGTCCCGTTCAGCCTGCTGAACAGCGCCAAAGAGATCGTCCATTTTCTCTCGCACAACTACAACCCGCTGGGGGTTGTGTCTCAGCGTCGGCGCTGGGGTGTGGGGTGCAGATCGGGCATGAGGACGCCTAACATATCCCGAGGCTGTCGTTGAGTCGGACGTCGTCCTAAGGACGGGAGTCAGGTGGTTTGGGGACTCTGACGGTTCGGGCGTCGTCGCCTTAGATCTCGACTTGCCGACACGAAATAAATCCAGGAAAGACGATGGCGGGGCCTTTCGCGTGCCGGGTGAAGGGGGGAAATCGGATGGTGACGGCTTTGAGTGCGCCGGGGGCAGAAAGTAGTTGTTTTTCACCAGCAGACGGAGGCGGTATGAGACGTCGTCGGTGTCGGTGTCGGTGTCATAGTCCGCATCAGGGTCAAATGAGGAAACGTTGTCGTCGTCGTCAAACAGATGTGGGGACGGCGGGAACTCCGAACTAGACATTGTGGAGGTGGAGGTGGAAGGAGGGTAGATGGACGACGACGCGGATGTCTGTTGGGTCAATACCGAGTCCCGGGGGTTGGAGTATGGAGAAACCGGACTGAAAGAGGAGGGAGGAGCGCGCTCTGACCGACCCGATGCAAGTCGGGGCAAAGAGGCACCGCGTATCGCAGCTTTCGACTGGAAAGGAAAGGCGGTGGTCAGAGTTATAATGCTAAGGGATGAGAAACGAGGCACGTACAATGAAAGTCCTCCCAGCTCTATTCGGCTCCTCCGCGCGGGAAATAGTTTGAGCATCCTCCGTCTCCGGCCCTGCTTTTGTATCCAGCACCTCGTTGTTTGCCAAAATCCTATTTGGAGAACGCTCCGGTCGTTTGGGGGGACCACTGACGGAAATAATGTCCAAATGAATGGGCATATCCACAGGTGTCCTCATATGTGTCCCCATGGCTCCGTGATCTGCAGGTGCAACATCTCCGCTCGTCGCTCCCGTGCGTTCCTCGCGCGTTGCAGGCCTTGAACGCGTTCGTGTGCGGGACCGACGCGACAGGGCGACGCTGCTGCTGGTGCTCGCCAGCGAATCTGAGCGGCTGGTAGTCGGTCGAAGGACAGTTTTATCTAGTTCAGCCATTTCAGATACCAGATAGCGCTAAAGCCTTCGACATCGACGTCGAGCGCTGGTAGAGGAAGTGCCCGGATACGCTGAGCCTGAAATTGCGTCTAATAAATGAACCCACGTGGCTCCCCAGGTCCTCGCATAAATCTGAAATTCCTCCTTGCAGTCCACCACCGCGTCGACCACAATACTGCAAAAGGTTTCGACGCGCAGGACCACACACGCTTCTACTTAGACGGTGAGCATTTCGGATGACATAGAGACCGCGCTGTTCTGACGTGGGACCCGTAGTTTTTCCTCGCAGGCAACATGGCTTCGAACCACTACACACAGGTGCTAGCTGATTGTAAGCTTGTCCTTTAGTACTAGTAGGCTCATACTTTGCTAACCAACGGTCCTAGTCCTTCCAAAAGCGGAGGGATGGTTGCCCAAATGGCAGCTGGTGGTGGCCTCCCTCGCTATCTTCAACACCGTCCAGAACTTCACCACACTGAAACTCACCCGGAGATTGTACAACGCGGTGCCCACGACCTATGGTATGCTGTGTGTCTGTGACGGGGGTCACGCAGTACTGACGCCGGAATTTTGCAGTTACGCCCCTCCAGGCGCGCACGTTTGCCATCTGGACACTCACCTCTGCCATTGTACGTGGGTACGCGGCATACAATATCCATGATAAAGCGTGCGTACTTTGCCTCTCTTTGCACTCGCGGACGCTCATACGAATGTCTTGCAGCATCTACGACATAACATTGTTCACATACCTCCTTGCTTTCGGACATTTCTCCTCCGAGCTGCTCATCTTCCGCACCGCTAACATCAATGTGGGCATAATGAGCACGTTCGCCGTCGCCAGTGAGTCGCCCATTCTTTGCTACACGTCTTCTGACACTGACACGAGCATTAAACGCAGCAACTTCCATGGTCTGGATGTTCAAGCAGTACGACTTCTATGTGAAGCTGTGAACTTTATTTAGGAACTATATAACGGCGGCATTTATTGGTGGCATCTACACTACATACGGAGGAATATATGTACGACGACACTAGGAATCCATCCCGCTCACAATTCATCCGGTTTATCCGAAACCGCCTTGGACTCGGAAATCTTCTGATGTTCAACCTCGTCCCAGTTGGGCGCACTGACGATCTTGACTTTAGACGCGGGATATCCATTGGTAGAGGGGAGCATAAACTGAGCGAAGTACGCGTCGAGGACATCGGTATCTTCGAGCCCTGTGATAAGGGACACGTCTACATTGCGTGTCAACGTCCGTCGGAAGGCGATCTGGATGCAGTGACGACGTACGCTGATCAGGCCGGACGACGACAAGCGCGCCGACTTCCTTCGAAATACCGTATGCTTCGTATGCTTTTCCGTCGCCCCTATGGTCTGTCGCGACACCGATGATTGAACGTCAAACCCTGGGGCAGGACTCGTTTAACTTACAAGAGGGCCCATCGACGTATATCTTCTTATAGTTGTGGGGTGGAAATATGCTCGGCTGCGGGAAGTCGTACAACTCGACATCCTCTCTTGGCGAAGAATCTTCAAGTGGGCGAGTGGACAAGGAGGATGATCAGTACACCGAAACATTATACGCCAGTGGATGTACTCACGAATAGTAATAACATCTATAACAGACCACCGCGGTCGCTCCGCTGGCGTGTACTTACTAACCACGCTCTCTGGCCCGTCAAGGTAAGCTGCGAGGCGCTTCAACCGCTCCATCGCCGGTTTTTCCGCAACGTTTCCGGCAAATACCAGCAGTCGGAAGGCGCCGTTCGTGAGCATGCGCGTGGTGAGCTGGTCCGCGGTGGCGGAGGCGACGTTCACCACCTGCGCGGAGAAGAACCGCTTGCCTACGGGGAGCAGCGGGGCGAGCTCCTGCTTAGACTTGACCGCGCCGTCCTTCGCTACAACGATCGAGTCTGCGTAGTCGATGCTCAAGCCGTGCGCAAAGTGGTTTCCTACGCCCATCAATTCAGTCCTATGAAGCATCGCGCAAGCAATCGGCAGGCTACGCTAACCGGTGGCGAATACTTGTTTGAATTCCGTCAGCGAGATGGACTCGTCGTCGAGATCCTTCTGCGTCGCGGGCTTGCCGCTGAACAGCTTCGAGAATTTTGTGTCAAAGGTGATTAGTGCCTGCGCGACGACTTGGCGCTCCGCGGAGTAGGTGTGAAGCAGCTCGGGCTTGGCGAGGCCCGCAAGGACGTGGCCGACTGTTATATTGCGACTGATCAGGTGCACGTCGGTTTTTAAGAAAAAAGGGTGTGTTTACCCTTCCAGGCGAGGTTGAAGGTGTCTTGCCTTTTGAAATGTCAGGAATTATCTCAGCCATACCACAGCAGAACTCACATGGATGTGTTCATACCCTGGCCGGCTAGGCAAGACAAGATGAGGCTTCACACCATACATCCGGTGCTGTATCTTACCTTTCGGAGAATGAGTGTGGCATGCATCACCAGCTAAGATACGGCGGATAAATAAATAACTCGGACATGTCACGAACGGCTTACCAAGGAAAATGCGATTGTACTTCGAGAAAGACTCGGTAAGACGTTGTCCGATATGGTACCCCGTGAACCACTCAATGTACTCGGTATCGAGCGTGAACGGCGCGAGAACACGCCGCGCCGAGTTGAGAATCGATTCTGCGGTAATCGTTGAGCGGTCAAGGTATTCCCCGGGCTTGACCTGCACTGGCAGCTGGATGTAGAGCCGGACGAGGTCCCGTTCTTGGGGGATAACCATAACACTGCCAGCGTTGGCTGAATGTATGGCACATCGCGCACGAATGTCAGGCTGCCAAGTGAAGAATATACGTTGAGTATGGCTCAAGCATAAAGATAAATCATGGCATATACATACGAAGTTCGTGAGGGGAAGGAGATCCAGAACGCCCCAGACGTAGTCTTCGCGTTCACCGAATTAGCATCCTAGGACCCTTCGTGTATGACGGAGGGGGAACTCACTAGTCTGCTCTCCGATCATCTTGACCCCCAACGTTCGGCGAGTCCAAGAGTGGCTGCCATCGCAGCCGATAACATATTTGGCAGAGACCACCTCTCGCCTCAATGCCTGTTCGTTTTTCTTGCTATGGAACGGGGTTCCTCGCTTCAGACAGCAGTTCCGCGGACATTCCCTTGGCCAATGCTTACTATAATTTCTCTTCTTCGTCCGCAGAAACGAGTGAGGATCTGAACAGACCGGACTTGGTACCCGCTATGTTGGTGAGTGAATCCGGATTAGACTCCTCCTCCGACAAATGCCGGAGGACGACTTTGATGGGATACGCTGTTGGATCGTCCACAAGGGATTCGTCGATATCAAGCGATTCTGGGATGACCCCCCGCTCGATGGTTATCTTGCCCTTGGAATGGAGCTGAAGGATATAGGAAGTGAGCCTATGATACATTTTGTGACACGGGCGGCTGAATCATACATGCATATCTTCGCGCAAGTGTGCTTCGATGCGGTCCTGGTGTAGAATCGTCTGCTGAAAGCGAGATAGGCCTGGTATTGTGTCTGGGCTGGGTACCACCACGCTTATTCGTTGGTTGCGTGTGCGCATTTAGGAAGGATACGAGCGTACATTCTGTCGGTTCTGGTGAGTTTTCCAGTCTCGGGATCAGGGTTCCAGAATCTGATCTCAGACTATGCAAGCATTAGCGCTCCAAACACAAAATAGCCACACATATGACGACAGTACCATTCGGGATCCTTCCTTCTCAATCTTTTCTATGAACCCAAGGGACTCGAATATTTCGAGAGTTCGAGTATTCAAACCGTCGGCCTGAGGTGGTGTGAATCCAGTGAGACAGTTGCGAGAGCAGAATTCGTTGTACATGCGTACCTGGCCGTTTTCTAACTGACCGCTGCGTTTGTCTATGATTCGAACGTTGAGGCCATAGCTTTCATAGCGCGCAAGCACGTCTGCAGCCTATACTTAGGTGCCCTGCTCATTGAATCCTGACTCTCATGAGATATCGAGGTCTCATACCATATGGCCAGCAGGCCCTGCGCCTACACATAATTGTCGGTGTACATGTTGCAAACGAATTCGAAGGCTAAATATCGCACCTATGATCAGGACATCGACTTTGGATGGTTCAAGTTGATCAACATCCAGAGGTGTGTCTGCGGAGGCCATTGCTCAAAGTCTGAGAGAGTCAGTGCACGGGATAACGAAGGATAGAGATCCATTGCATGCAGCATTTAAGCTGCCTGTTATCGTCGGGCGGCTCTCCGGGCATCTGACATATAAAGTACACCTGATGCTGATGTCGGAGACAGCGTAAGACGACGCGGGAGATTAAGATGCACCGATTTGCCGCTGCAGAAGGAGCGATAATCAGCATCCGGACATAGATCTCCAATTTGAGTGCTTTGGGTAGTTCGATGAACTCACATGTGATCCATTTTCTCCTGTAGGGGGTAACTGATTTCACGCGGTACTCGCGCGCGCATAGGTTAAGGTAGCAGCATCCCACCGGAGCCGAGTTGCAGTACTTGAAGTGAACCTGCGCAACATGTACAGACCCTTGAGTCACTTGAAATCGACAGGGTTCTTGGACTCTCGTTCTCGGTGTCTAATGATGCCTAAAGACACCTCCTGGATTCAACGCTTTCGTCAGTACGCGTTACCGTTCCATCCATGATGAAATGAGCGGGGCTTACTATGATTATTCTTGAAAAACACTCGATACGTGCTGGCGCCAATCCTTTATCCCGACGCGTACAAGACGCGTACAGAGAAAAGGCAACGGTAGCGTTGGGCGCCGCCGCGCCCGCCGCATATTTTCCCACGCTTCTCCGCCGTGTTCGCGCACTTTTACAACGAACACAGCGACTGCAGCTGTCAGTTCCTATTCTACAGAAACGCACCGAGAGCCATGTTAGTAAGATTCATGATTGTCTACGAGCATCTTCCTTACTCAATGTGATTTTTGCAGAATTTACTGGGATGAACCCAGTGGCTGAGTCGGTGCCGAACCGCATGTCGGCCGATTGCTGAAGCGCCGTACTATGCGGAACGAATATAAAGTCAACGCTATACATAGTCATGTTCCATCCATTTCATCGTCCTCGGACTCTACCACGAGCGGTCTTCGCGTTTTGACATTGCTAGGAGTCGATTGATTTTCCGCATAAGAACCTCCTTTCACCTGGACAATCAATTGCATGCCCTTGTCGAGCTACCCTACCGAACTCCTATCTGTGATCTGTGCGTATATCTACGCGGCAGGCCTACCGCCTCCTCTGTCACCGTTGGATCCCCCCCTCTCGGGCGAATTCAACGTAGCGCCGATCTCTTTACCGTCTGCCTTTCCACCAGGAAGCTGGCCAGAGCCCGTCGCTCGCAGAACGCTTGCGCATCTCTGCCTCGTCAACCACGCGTGGAACAGCGCGGCGAAGCCTTGGCTTTGGAGACGAGTAGAGATACGTCTCCCCCGCAGCTGGATATCATTCGTCGAAGAAGTAGCAGGAGACGAAGATGACGAACTCAATGCTGAACAGGCTGCTTTGGATATCGGAAAGTCCATCAAGGACGCTGCTCAAGCCGCTATGAGCGTATTCGCTGCAGGACCTCCCGACAACGAGACTGCGCTCAGATTACAGGAGCGTCTCATTGCAAGGTTGAGTGGCCCGGATGCAGGCATACCACCGGAATTGCTTTCGCCGTGTTCATCCCGTGAATCGAGTCCAAAGCGACTACGGACAAAGAGCCGAAGTCCTGCTCGTTGGACACTCATGCGATCCATAAATAACGCTCTACTTAGTGTTATCGAGCATAAGGAACCGGGAATATACGGTGCGCCCAGCTCGACCACGCATCGCATGCACATCTAATGGAGACCTCACTTCAGTGCCTGCGCCAGAAGATCCACGGCCTGGACATCTCGTTCTCAGCTTGGACTTCAATCATTTTCGCACAATAGGAATGCGCCGGTCTATCGAAGAGAGCGTAAACAGCCGTTTCGTGACCGCAAATCGCGTTGTAGCAGTACTCAGGGTCAGTCCGCATTTGCATTTGTCGTCTTCCATTAGCTTATGTGTTCTTGGAATCAGGAAATGCCGAATCTCCTGGCTTTCGGCGGCAGCGATTATGTCGACGGCGCGTTGACATTGGCCGTACTGAAAGAGCTCTTCCTACGCGGGGTATCCTCGCGTACCCGTGGTCGCCCTTCTCGCGGTCGTGGACTGGTTACACTTGATTCCGATTCCGATGACGAGCAAGAGCGCGGACGGCGCGAAGATTGCAAGGAGCTGCAAGCTATCGATCTCACCGGCTGTGTAAGCGCAGTCTTCGTAGACGCGCTTACGCAGTTTGTTACGACCCAGCTGCTGCATATTTCGGCCGAAGAACAGAGCTCACTTTCGCGGAATCCTCACGACGAACCGCTAACGTTCCCTGGGCTACAACGGTTGGGACTGCGCGGTGTTAAATCCATACAGCCCTCGATTCTTTCACCGTTCGTACTTTCATTCCCTTCCCTGACCCATCTCGATCTCTCTGGTACACGTGTGACGCCCGAGCTCCTTTCCTCGCTTGGCGCCTCCTCGTCCGTACGACTTTACTCTTTGTCTTTGGCCCGGTGCATAAGCCTTACTGGTGAGAGCATCACGACATTCTTGATATCCTCTTCCGTGACAGCCGGCCTACGCGAGTTAAACCTCTACGGCGATATGACGTTCCGCTCGCCGCTCTCCGAACAAGATCTCTCCGACATGTTTTCCCTCGCACCATGCTTCAAATCAGGTAAACTCGTCTATCTCGACCTCTCTAGTGCACCTGTCACGAAGGAACACCTTTCGGAACTGTTGCCACCGCATCCACACCTTCGCTCCCTTGGGCTGTCATTCATTCCCGACTTGCCCCTCGATGCCGTAGCCGACTTCCTCCGCGCAAAGGCTCCCAACGTCGAGGTTATAACGCTCATATTCACATCGCCGGACCTCGAATGCGGCATCCGCGCAGGAATGGGCCCGGATGTAGTGCGCGGTTCCGTGCGCAAGGCTTCCATCGCATTGCATACCCAGCTCATCCGCCCGCTCTGTACGCCCCCGTTCTCCTTCAGCGTCACAGCTCCCGCAGCCACACATGCTGCGGCGCCGATCCGGCTGCGCGTCGTCGAGCTGTCGATGCTCCTCCTCGGCGGACTCGGCGCGGGGGCGGGCGCGTGGCGCATCGTGCGGAGCAAGGGCGGGAGGGGTTGGTATGTCGACACCGCCAGCGGGTGGGTCTCTGGCGATTTGAGGCGCGACCTCGCGAGCGATCATCCGTTGCGAGTGGAGATGGAGAGCTTGGCGATTGCAAATGGGAATGTGAGTAGTGGGGTCGGGTGGCATGCACGGAAGATGGAGGTGGGTTGCGATTCACGTGTCTTGTGTCTGTCCAGACTTATTGACGAGACTATGATTCACAGATTTTGCATGGTACGGGAATGTTAGGTCGGGAAGACGGTCTGTACGGTGCAGTTTCGTTCGCGTATCAAGGCTGATAGCATACACCAATGGCTTCGAGGGCTTGATCTAGCATATCATTGATTACTATACTAGCGTGCAAGACTGCACACATTCATATTCGTATTTTATCTGCAATTGGATCGTAATAACATCTAGGCCCCCTCCCTCCTCATCCTCGACATCTCGTCGTCTTCAGTATCAGATCTTCATTGCTTTCCAAAGCACTTCAGTCTTCAACCTTCAACTGCTCAAAGTTTATGGCCTCTAAGTCTGTAGGCGAAAGAGCTCACAGCACGAAGACAATTGCAATAAGCATTAGAGCCAGGATGAATTCGATAGCGGATGATGGGTATTAGTTGTTGTATTCGTATGAATGAGTTATACGTTATGAGATGCGATGGATGGGTGACATGAATGGGGGCGTGAATGACGGTATTGGGTATATCGTACAGTGAGCAGATGTTCCAAAGATGTTCCAAATAAAACGTGAACTGAAAATACATACGAACGATAAGATTAGGAAATGAGCTTGGACCCGGACACCGTTCAACGTTCAACCCTGATAGGCGAACGAGACAGCGCCATATAAACCATCTTCTCTCCCAAGCATGCCGTGCCCATGGAGAATCTATGCAGGTATGTCAGAAGAATGTGTAGACCAGCTCAGCAGAACAGCGTACCTCCATCTTGCGTGCGTGCCACCCCACTCCGCTGCCGACGTTTCCGTTCGCATCCGCAAGCCTCTCCATCTCCATTCTCAGCGGATGGTCTTTCTCCAAGCCACGCCTCAGAACGCCGTCAACCCAGCCGCTAGCGGTGTCCGCGTACCATCCCCGACCACCCTTGCTACGCACGATACGCCAGGCACCAGCACCCGCACCAAGCCCGCCGAGGAGCGGCATCGAGAGCTCTATGACGCGCAGGCGTGTCGGTGGTGTCCCAGCCGTGGAGGATGAGGTGAGGCTGAATGAGAACGGCGGCACGCAAAGAGGCTGGATAAGTTTTGTATGCAGCGAGATGGACGCCTGCCGCGCCGAGCCTCTGGCCATCCCCGCACGTATGCCGCATTCGAGTTCGGGGGTGGTGGAAATGAGGGTCATGATCTCCACATTAGGCGCCTTGTCGCGGACAAATTGAACGACGGCGTCCAGAGGCAAGTCGGCAATGTAAGATAGTCCCAGGGACCGTAGATGAGGTTGCGGCTGCATAGAATCCAGGTGCTGTCGTGTCACAGGTGAGCTGGAGAGGTCGACATAGACGAGCTCGCCCGATGTGAAACACGGGGCGGATGAGACGATGTCAGAAACATCATCTTCGGACAGGGGAGAACGGAAGGTAACGTCTCCATAAAGACTGAGCTCACGCATTTGGGAGGTAACCGGGGAAGAGATCAGGAATGTTTTGATACTCTCGCCTGTGAGCCGGATGCATCGGGCCAGAGCGAGGGAATGGAGACGCATCTTCTGAGACGACCCAAGGTCACTGAGAAGCTCGGGTGTAACGCGGGTACCAGAGAGGTCGAGGTGGGTCAAGGAAGGAAAGGAGAGGACGAATGGCGAGAGGATTTGAGGCCGGATCGACTTCACTCCACGCAGCCCCAGCCGCTTCAGCCCAGAGAATGTGAGCGAATCATCATCAGCAAACGAGTTACGTCTCGATCGCCTAGCATCCTCGTTGTCGCTAGCATCGTTCTCAGCATCATGGCTCAGCTGGGTCGAGACGAACTCCGTAAGTGCATTGACGAAAACCGCGCTGACACAACCAGTGAGATCAACGGCCTCCAGCTCTTTGCATTCCTTGCGCCTTTCGCGATCTTCTTCCTCGATATCGTCAACGTCGAATGTGATCAGCCCACGACCACGCTCGGGACGGCCCCGGCCGCGAGAGGGGGCGCCTCGGAGGAAGAGCTCTTTCAAGACGGGTAGCGTCAAAGCTCCGTCGACGTACTCGCTTGCCCCGAATACAAGGATATTGGGCATTTCCTGCAAGCCTTGTTCAAAACTATACGTATCTAAGTATGTGCAAGCACGATCACCTTTAGTATAGCCTCAACACGAGCGCCCGTGACGAAGCGGCTGTTGACGCTCTCTTCGATCGACCTGCGCATTCCAATCGTCCGGAAATGATTGAAGTCGAGGTGGCGGACGAAACGTCCAGGCCGAGGATCTTCTGGAGTAGGGACTGGCCAAGTACGATGTTTAGGAGGGTGTACAAATTAATGAGACGGTGAAAAAAATGCGTACCGTACATGCCGGGCTCGCTGTGCGCCATCGCATTTTGAATAGCATCGGTGATAGAACGCATGAGCTTCCATCGCGCAGGACTCTTGCTCTTGGTCCTTAGCCGTCTCGGGCTAGGATCACGAGAATTCGGCGGGGACAGCAGGTCGGGAGATATATGCGAGTCGGGACCGGTGAGGTTCTCCATGATGCTTTCCTGTAGCCGTAGAGCTGCAGCCTCCTTGTCGCAGGACCCAGAGGACAAAGCGCTGGTGGCGGCATGTGCGGCGTCCGTGATAGACTTTCCGACTGCCAGCGCAACCTGCTCGTCACTCTCATCCTCGGCAACCTCGTCCACAAAGGCCAACCAGCTACGCGGAAGTCGAACCTCGACGCGTCGCCATAGCCATGGCTTAGCTGCATCGTGCCAAGCATGGCTCACCATACAAAGGCTGGCGAGCGTCCTTCGCGCAATTGTCTCCGGCCAATTCGCCGGAGGATATGCAGACGGAAAAGAAGTCGGAACAAGAGCAGAATCGCTCGTTATAGGATCGAGGCATGGGTTCTGAGCAGGTAGGCCGGACGAGTAGATGTATGCACATATCGCGAACAAGAGCTCGGGTGGATATTCGGAGACAACGACAGACATGTAGACTGGTTAGTGCACCAAGGAGATTTTTTCGAAGTAGAACGGCTTTTCTGAACCAGATGTTGGAAAGAAAATAACGAAAGACATGGCGGGAACATGAGCGTCTTTTATACCAATTTTTTACCCCAGATTCCGGATTCTCGCCACGACCTTGAAACATCGCGTGATCCGGGGTAAAGGCTCCGCTAACCAGGAACGTTTAACTTCTCAACCTAAATTCTCTCTGCGACAACCACTAAATCTTTACTGCACATGCTAGCTAGAACGGGGTCAGCATCGTCTTCAAACAACTCTGCGACCTGTGCAACAACAGCGGCTACAAAAGCCTCTTGCGCTACTCGGGCAAAAGCACGGACCAACGCGTGGGTGTGGATGGTGCAACGATATACGTATTTAATCGTACACGAATACGCGTAAGGATGGAATGGCGTCTAGAGGCCTTCACATTGCGTTTAGGGTGCATCCCAAACGCGACAGGACACCGAACCAAAGTTGTGCGATTCTGACGACACATGATGTGAGGTCGCTCGGCAAAACATGAGGGTGAGGGTCCCCATGACGAGAGCCCGCCCGGTCGTGCCACCGTGCCATGACCGGGTACACCATTCAATGGGGGTGGTAAGTACGTTGCTTTCATTTCGTTAGAGATTCTCACTAGATGTTAACTTCTTGTCAGGTATACCACGTTCGTCGCCTCTGCACACGTTTCAATCGATGATATCCGCGAAGATGGAAATGTTCAGCAGCACGTCCGCTCGAGTGAGCTTTTCGCTACGCTAGATGCCCGAGCAAGTCTATAGTTGAGTCTCTTCAGTAGCTCTGACTTAAAACCCCGACTTGTCTATTGAAACTTGTCTACCCCGAATTAGGCATCGTGACCATCGAACCTCGCTCCCATTAATCTCGGGACGGCTCTTTCGATGCACGCGCGCGTTCCCGCGTGTTCGTGCGAGATGCGTCCGGGTCCATCCACAGTCTCTTACATCAAACTGCGTCCGTTGCATGCCGAGGGAATCCCATGGACCTCGCTTAACTGTGTCACGTTCCCAATTCGTGCCGTTTTCTTGGAGCGTACTCAGGTGAATGCCTTTGAATACTCCGTTCATTTCTGCTCATCTCCTTTCAATCTTTCAATCAACATTCATCGTTTAGATGCCAGAATGACAGTGTCGCGCTGTCTCTCGATGCAGGTCCCAGCCATCGAATGTGACACTCTGTCGACATCTCGTCATCCTCTGTGTCGTCTGGTCTTCATCAGAGGACATGTCGGAACAGGTATGTCTCGCTTAACTCCTACCTTCATCACACTTGACGGCCGAGACTGACCACGCGACCATTCTCGTCACCCCCTCAATTTTAGCCCCATAACGGGACAACCAAAAATAGGTGATACTTGTAGAGTGTTTCGCTCTACTTCCGTCTCGTTGCTGGATATTTAACGGAGCATTGACTAAGCGGACTTCCGTTCACTGTCGTGTATTCAACCGACCTGTCTACACCTAAGCCTTGCAGCTACCGGCGCTTCCCCCTGGTGTCGTGCGGCTTGCCGGCGGAGTTCTCCTCCTCTCGTGACCCGACACGGCATTGCGATGCCGTCGCTACCCACGTACGTCAATCTGGACAGGTCTCCCAGTGTTGAATGTACTCAAGACCCGCTGTCACGCTGGACAGGAATGTCAAGTGCGCATATGTGGAGCACCAAGCTAACAAGCTGGCTAATACAACTCTCTTTCTTGGGCTTTCCTTTCAACATCATGGAGGCTTGGTGTCCATCGATGCCTAAGCAACACGCCGCGGAAGAGACCCACCAACGGATGTCCTTCGGCAAGCTTTTGAATAGTCACCTGATTCGGGGTAGCTCCCGTCTACGTCTACAGACGTCTTGTATGGTCATTGACAACAGGCACTCAATAATCAATATGTGTGGAGTGACAAAGGTTGGACTGTGTCATATATGGCACACCCTCCAGTTCATCTCCGTTCCGGACGCACGGTCTGACTGTCTCTCGACCCCTTAGCGAGACCGACGGACGGATTATCGTTTCTACGTTCGTGCTTACTCTTTCCTCCTGGTTCCAGCGTGTTCTGACTTCGGCATCGGAGCACGAGTACGAGTAGGGTTATGCTCGGAGTGGGGTTATGTTCGGAGTGGAGGAAGCCGAAATGAATCGCCAGACGTGTCCTCTGGCCTCTCGGAGATCGAGCTTTTCCCAAGCTCGCAAATCCTCGGGATGACCGTATTATTATACGTGCGGCACGACATTAATCTTGATCATAGCTAAGACACGCACCTCACATATCGTACCGGGACTACTCGTGAGCTCGTTTGTAAATTGTCTCCATGGGACCATCGACTAATCCCAGCTGCTTTGTTGACGATTCGCGATTTACCCTTGGTTTATGGATTATTCTCCATTTATGTGCACAGGCTCATCGCACGCGCTCACATGCTACCATGTGTGTCTCAGTCCGTGACATGTCAGTACATGTTACTTGTCTTGCATGTCCTGACGCGATCCTCTCCGAAGGGTCCCGGAGCACCAGAGTAGTCGGTTCAGCCTCAAAGAATCGAATCCAATCGTTTGCATGGTAGTAAAGCTGTTCTTACACATAGCTACGCTCGTTGGATGTCTTTCTGTGATCATTCGTTGAGGGTTATGCAGTACCCCAGTGAAGCTGCGCAGCGCTATTGCAAAGAGGGATCGATAAGCGCCCAAAGGCGTCTCTGTCAACTTAAAGTTTTGAGTTTGCAGCCGATCTTCATGTCCGAGGAGATGGTGCTCCCACATTCTAAAGATAACCAACTCAGCACAGCTGAAAGCTATGGGACCTGGATAGCGCCGTATCACAAATTGTTAATCGGATGATATCTTAACACAGAGCGAAAGCGATAAATCGACGCAGGTAGCAGGAGAGGAGAAACATAACCTCAGTGTCGATTCAGTGTCAGTGCTGACGTCCATCTGCATCATCCCCGTTGACGCGCTAATGACGCAGGCGACAAACACAGTGATCTACATGAGGCTAACTTGCGGCCTGAGTGACCCCAAACGTGGATCTGTTGGAGATTACCGGTATGCGCCGTAGAGGGGGGTCGCAGGACGGCCGAGACGGCGTGTTCCAGTGGGCGGGGACCCTCCGGTGAGTATCGCAGAGGCTCACAGCTGCAGACACTCACAAGTATTCGGATAAGCGCCCTCCCTAGGCTCAAAGACACTCGTGCGCTGTGAGCCTGTGTGCGATGCACATTCTCCGAGTATTGCACACAGACATGAGGCGAGGCTGGAGCATGTCTTGCTTCGTGGAGACGATCGGATCGAGCGTAGCTCATAGATTTCTCCTGAAAGGACATGTCAGTGACTTGCAAATCAGGGTGCCCGCATACGGCTATATTCTGGCTTCATACCTCGCAGGGCGGCCGGCGCCACATTCCAAAGTTGGGACATGAAGAAAGCGCGGGGACAGCGCATCGTAGGTGTTTTCTATGACTAGATGGCCGTCGTAAATTGACAAAAGAGGACAAGAATCACGAACGGCGTGCACAATATAACCGCGGCGAATGACGGGTGCAATCGCATGCGCTGCGCAGAAAGTACAGACCGTTCGGTGCCATTGCACAGCAGTAGGTCCGGCGACCGGGAGGCAACCGGAAGCACGAAGCCTTTTTCGCCACAGAATTTTCCCTTGCTGTAGACGGCGTTGAGTATTTTTTGTTTTTGCCAGGCGCAGTGCAAGTCGGTGTCTCTGTTGTTGAAAGTAGGAACAAGAAGACAACAAAGCGTTCGAAACGGCGACGGACGGCAATGATCCAAAGCTCTGAGACACGTGGCTGTGATGTAGAGCCAAGGGTGCAGGCTACTGGCATCTCCGCCACATATATGAACCAGCCTTGCACCAGCGCCAAGCTTCTCCACGCTCTTTGTTCTGTACTTTTTGGCCCCTCGTCTTCAGCTTTTCCATCCTACTATTTTATCTCTTCTGGCCGAAAAACCTAATAACATGGGTAGGTTGCCTTTCATCGCACTGTGACCAACAGCTCACGCTGGCCGCACAATTTCCTCAGACGCTGCTGAAGTGCAGTCACAGACGACAGTGCGGACTCAGCCAGAACGGAGACGATCGACTGTCCCGACCATAGGCTCCCCGACACCACGTAGTACACGACGGAGTTTGACTCTTGCACGCACTCTCACCGCCGGCTTAGGACGAATCAACACTGGCCACAAGAAACCCATTGCACCCCCTCCGAGTACATGGCTTAGCATCAGATCTATCATTACCGCCTCCTGTGCGTCACAATTGGCTTTAGGAGGAGTACATCTGACGAACCTAGTGTGTAGGGTTAAACGTGTTATTGGTGTTTATTCCCATTTCGGTATGCAACCATTTTCCATGGGCTCGGAAAATAACTCATGACCGTCGCTTGTCTAGTGGGCAATGAACTTCGCACTCCCGGACCAAAACACCCTAATCTTTGTCTGTGAGTGGTAATGGCATCTTTCTTGAAAGTATACTAAAATAGAAAATACCACCAAGTCTCGTTCCTCGCTATAATACCACTTGCCAAGGTGCGAGCAGATTGCTTCGTGTATCCAGGTCTTTTCTGAAATTTTGCTCGAAAAACAGCTACTGGCATTTGCTACGGATGAGTTATCCATGCGCGTCGGTCAGACGCTCGCTGGACTTCTTAACGCTACACTTGTCAGTTCTCCTTTTACACATATCCTTCTCTCACGTTTTAATCGTAACTCGAACTCCAGGGAAATGCGTGAGTAATCTTAGTCCTGTGCATAGAATATTGACAAACACATCTACAGCGTCGAACTTATCGTTGCTGTACATACCTTCTATGTCTCCGCCGCTGTGCCCTTATTCACTGATCTGGCATGCCTGTAGATCATCGCCCTCGCTCACTGCCAACTGCACATCGTTCAATCTTCCTGTGAGTCCCATCCATCCATCCATCCACAGGTCGCGAAGCGCCCGCGGCGCTTCCTTAGACGCCCACATGTCTTTCGCTGACTATATCCTCCCAACGCAGTGGTCGGCTCTATATTGAGCAATCTTCGTGAGTGGTTGTGTCTCCGTGTGACGGGTGGGCGTTTATCGGGATCATGTCAGTGCTCGTGCTGGGTATGTGCTTCTTCGCAGGAGGCACGCGGTTCTCCGAGCAGGGCTTTGGCGTCAGTACGTGTGCACCTCCAGTGTCCACTGCATGTAGCTGTGTTGCTCATGATGTTTGACTCTCAGGTGCTACGCAGCTCAACTCGTCGCTGTTGACTGTCAGCGTCATTGCTGTTCTTCTTCCGGGCGCGTTCCACATCGCGTTGGAGCCGACTACCTCGAGCTCGGGAACAACGACAGATCCTATCACAGATTCGAAAGAGGCCTCGGACATCCTCAGCGTCAGCCATGGAGTGTGTTGCCTTTCATTCGTCTTCTCTTTAGCCAGCCGGACTAATTCATATTCATAGGTTGCTATCATCCTTCTCTTCAGTAAGGGACGTCTCTCGTTTTTCCTGAAGACATGCTGATCATTCATTTGTAGTTTACGGCTCCTATCTCTACTTCCAGCTCTTCTCGCACAAAAGTCTGTACGAGGACAGTGAGGACAATCAGGACAGGCAGAAAACGGTCCGCTACGCGCCCAAGCCCCCCAAGGCACCCAAGAAAAAGGGTGAGGTCCTGAATGACATCGCTGATCAACAAGAGCACGAGCAACATGAACTCCGAGTTGCGAACGGTGATGCGGAGGCGCACGTTGAGAAAGAGGAGGAGGAGGATGTTGAGGTTCCGCAGATGTCCGTCGGCGTGACCATCGGGCTGCTTGTTTTCGTCACTGTCTTCATCGGCGTCACCGCGGAGTGGCTTGTCGACTCGATTGACGGTCTTACGGATAGCGGGGCGATTGGGAAGGAATTCGTCGGCATTATTCTGCTGCCTATTGTCGGGAACGCTGCAGGTATGTGACGATTCATATATCGTGTGCAATACCGTTGCTTATGCTTCTGCGCTTGTTAGAGCACGTAACGGCCGTTACGGTGTCTGTCAAAGACAAGCTAACGCTCTCTCTTGGTGTTGCCGTGGGCTCGAGTATCGTAAGTTAATACCCTGTGTCATTCGTGCCCAACAGCTCATATTATCATTCCTTTAGCAAATTGCGCTTTTCGTCATCCCGTCAGTAACACCATCATCTCAAATGCCGTCCAATATTGACAAGCCATATTCTTAGATTCATCATCACCCTCGCATGGATCATGGGCAAACCTCTCACTCTCCTCTTCGACCCCCTCGAGTCCATCGTTCTTTTCCTCGCCGGTAAGCTCTAGCCTTCTCACTCTCCGTCTACATGGGTCGCTCATCCATTTGTGGTGGCTAGTCATAACCGTGAACTACTGTGTGCAAGACGGCAAATCGAACTGGCTGGAAGGCATGATCCTCATGTGCCTATACCTCATACTCGCTGTCACTTTCTGGTTCTACCCCGGTGCGTCTACCTTGCATTCCCTTACGTCCCAATCTTAGCTGACTGCCATCTATCTCTGCAGGCTCCGATCCCTCAGCACTCATCGGCGCGACGTGCTGAGAGTATCAGTATACCCCCGGGGCATTTGGTCCTCCCTAGTATCTTCAATTTTATTCTACTTAATGGTTGGGACGCGCGGTGCACGCCACGAAATGGGAGGAAGCGTCTTTTTGCCCGATACACGAGTTTCTGCGGCTCTCATTGTGGCAGGTGAGCGCAATAATAGGACACGCGTAGGACCTTGGACAAATAGAACTACAACTCTTGTACTTACACACCAGACGAGAACGCTTCCAACTTATTCCCCGTGTGAGCGTGCTAAGTTAAGTAGAAGCGTAAGACCCAAAAGTTCGACACGCGCGGCCGTAAGTAGATTGTTCCCTGCGGCGCACATTACATATACACTGTACAGAACACCATTACCGCAGCACTAGTGCTATGCTATGCTGGCCTCCTCTGCCGCTGGGAGTCCGCAGGCAGCGGCACCCCCACGCCCACCGTCGTTGCAACGGGTGTACCGGGGATCTTCCACCCGAGCCACCCGATGATGACGTTCTTCGCGAAAATCTCGCCGAAGCCGAGCATCACGCCGTTCACGAACGGGAGCAGCATGTTGATCGCGAGCGAGGAGAGCAGCGCGGACGCGCGCGTGCGCGGGGAGAGCGAGGAGTCGAAGATCGCGAGGGACGCGGATATGGGCGCTGGTGCCGGTGTTGGGTGCTGCGCGGAGGGGGAGGCGGATTTGGAGCGTTCGGGGAAGGACATGGAGGGGAAGGAGGAGGCTGCGTCGGAGGTGGCGATGTCCTCCCATTTTAGCGAGTTGGAGAGCTTGCTGCTGTCCTCGCCTGTTTCCTGGCGCGAGTGGGATGTTTGCGACGTCGGAGGACCCTGCGCGTCATGCGTCTGTGTACGAGACTGTCAGTTACTAATACTACCTGAAATGCTTGGTACGCACCGAACGTCGCGTGGATTCTCCAGAGACCAAGTCTCTCGCATCGGCTGGACTCGGGGACGGCAGTGGCGGAATGCCCGTCGGCATGCTCCCCTCACCAACGCTCTCCCATCCGTGATCTGGCCGCCCCTCCGCACGACGAATGGCCTCCCAGCGTGCCCGCTCCCTCTCCGCCTTCTCCCTTGCCTCCGCAGACTGCGCACGCCATGTATGTACGTGCGACTCGTATTCGGCTTTCCACGAGTCGTCGGACGCGGCGGTTGAGGGCGCACCGCCCGTCTCTGCTACCTCCGGCGCGGGCTCAACAGCCTGCCCAGGCGGTTTGGTTGGGGTAGCAGACTCTCGAGGCAGCGGTGCCGGCGAGAAAGCCGTGGAATTGTGCAGTGCTGACTGAATCCGCCGCATTGAAAGTGTCATTAATATCTCCGGAATATGACGGTGATGAGAGAAGAGAAAGTAGATACCTCTAGCAGTCTGGCTTCGTCTGCCTGCAGCGAGCTCAGGTCTTCGGACATTTCTGCTTGGTTATATGGCAGCGACGACGGTGAGCTCGAGCAGCAGGAAATCGTTTGCGTTTTGCGTTCAGCCGAAAACGCGGCGGCCATAGTATGTGACATGGCGTGATTGCTTTCGGGGTCGCACGTGGCATTGGCGCGTTGGGCGCGCTCGAGCTCTCGAGTCTTTGTCTTCTACCGTCAACTTTCATGTCGTCTTTTTCTCTCTGGGGAACTTTGCGCTGCTCTTCAAGTACTCCTTGAAAGAAACGGTGCTCGTTACAGGCGGGGATCGACGGGTGCATCGTCAACCGTCAAGATCATGGGCCAAGACGCTGCCGTAACAATTCCAATTGTGCCCCACCGCGATCGCTTTGCAGGACTGCGCCGTCATGGATGAAGCAAACGATGTCACAATGAACGAATTCAAGGCGGATCATGACATTCATGGCGCCTAGCTGAACAGCTACTTAAACAGCCTGAATGTGTAGAAGCCATCCATCGCTTCGCCTCAACAGTTTCTACACATATAACACATTATCCTGCTCTCATAACAGCTAACATGGTACGTTGCGGTCTAGTCTCACACGCACTCATACGCTAACTGCATGCCAATATGCAGGTCGCTTACAAGGCAAGTCGTTCGCGGATAGTTTGCGGTCCCAACCCACACAATGACGCTCTTCTATTCAGAAAGGAGACGTCGTTCAATACCATCCCATCGGCGGTGAGTTTCTCCTGCTGCCGTGCAGCACATGTGTACTGAGATTGTATAGGCGCTTCTGACAACGTCTCGTCAAGCACGGGCGAAATCGTCGACGTCGAGGAGGTCGATGGTGTATGTCATCTTCATCTCCTTAAATTCCTATGGACTACTAACTCGTGGTCCTGCAGGAATTGAAATACAGCATCAAAAATGACAACACCGGAAAAACGACCACCTATCAGGTTTGCGTCCGTTTACCTGCATGCATTGGTACCAGAATTAATGTTTCGTAGGCTAAGAACGTCGTTGGGTTAGCGTCGAAGTGACGAGCGTACAAAGATCCTTCTTCCTGTATCGACCTGAGCCATTCCCCGAATAATTGCTTGGTTGCCGTTACATCGTTTACTATGTTCAGCTGAGTGCATGCAGTCGTTCTCTGATCATAAGACCGTCCGATATCTTTCTCTGAAGAAATGCACTACACGCGAGTGGGCGGCAATGTTTCTGGAAACGCAATGCGCAAGAAAACGTCCAGAAAACTGACCCCTTTCGTTCCAGGAACAACGTCCCCCAAAGCCTCCAGGTACAACGCGCTCACGATCTCTTGCAGACATGTCGTTACTACGGCGCTAGGGCACCCGCACGAAGGCAGGGTTCACCCCTTCCAGGACATTGCACCCTCTTTAGGTCAATGTGTCGCGAGGCGTAGACCGTTGCGTCTTCTTCTGAGGAAGCCCATCGTATACCACATTTTGCAATGTCCGCTCCCTAGTTGCCCGCTGACTGCCCACGCACCAGACAGTTCCAGGAGACCTTTTCATGGCCAAATGTTCTCACCAAACAGGAAGCTTGGCTTCAGTTCTCCCTTGTCAATCCTAGCTGTCGCAGAATACCTTCTCGACGCTCGTAAACTCATTCACTCAAGTGGCGAGCAAGCTGCGAGTCTTAGACTGTGGCGAGCTGTGGCGCGATTAACACGGTCCCGTGATGCACGCCTGGTAAGTACGCCTCGACACAACACAATCATAGGGCATCTTCCTTGACTTTTTAGATTTTCCAGACATTGTTCAGCTAGACGACGAGTGAGGCGTGCTATCTCAGTGTTCGCTTGCTTGATCTTGCAGGAAACAGCATAAGGATTGTCACTACTTACCCAACAAAGCGACCATTGAAGTGCTCATTGATTGCAGTTAATGTAAATGCCCAAGCCGTGAGTGTCGCTTCAATGCACTGAATTATCGTGATTTAATGCCTCATCATCATGCAGGAGATAGGAGCTATGTTGCCTGCTCCCGCAAGCGCCGGGGAAGAGGTGCCACGTCTCACGGCCTATGCATTCACTCCATCCGAACGCTTCTATCTCTTCACGAAAGAATCGACATAGGCGTGGAAAACCCCGGACGGACTTCATACCGTAAAATACCAACAAGTCAGTTGAGCGTCAAGTTAACTTCGTTCGACACGCCACCACAGTCTTTGGGCCCAACATGCCTTAAGCGTAGGCCCTCCGTCGTCCGACTTGTTCTGATCCTTCTCGTTGCCTGTCTCCACAGATATGTAACCTCGACGCGTCATGTTTATGTCACGGACACGCCTGTCGAAGGCTTTCGCTGCCTTCAGATGCCTCCAGATCAGGATATGTGTACCTAAGCCTGCAGCATCAGCGTAGGTAAGTACGGTCCAGTGATCATACGCCTCCCGCTCGCCATTCATAGGTTTCTTTCTTTAGATGTAACCGTGGTACCTTGTTCAGGGCATTCCACAGCCATGCAGAACGGATGCCTTTGCTCCTCGCCGAACGCACAGAATCGGATATGAATGTGATCACAACTGCTCTCATCTTCCATGCAAGTCGCTGATATGCTTCCTCAATCGATTAGATATGCTCGCATGTCGTCGACTCGATCGCCTGCGTATACGGGCAGGCTCTTTCTGCTCGAAACAGCGGGCATGCTCGCAAGGGCAGCAAGCTTATATGCCAGTCACATGAGGTGGACGGAGTAAGACGGTTTAACCACAGTCTTCATCTCGGATCTAACGTGTTTCGGCCATCTTTCTATCTTCCGAAGTCAACACTAGAATGCGATTGCAGCACTTTCTGCCCGTCTACCGTCCCGGATGGAAAACGCCAGGGACCTGCATCCCAGGCTCACTTTAATGTGAGGGTTCTCCGGTTCGTGCTGCGCCCAATTCCCGACCGAAGCTGATGCGGGGCAGCCTCAGCAGGTATGAACTGGTCTTTCCGGTCCGTACAGACGGACGCCCCCACGAGACGCGATAGGGACCCTCCCCCTTTGGATTTCCCCAGCAGTCTAGCTTGCCGCGGTTTACCCAGAAGTGCCTGCACAGTCCTACACTCGGGCGCGGATCGTCTGTCCAATCTGGGCCGGCTGAATGTCAGCATCTGCATCGATGGTGACCTTTGGCTGGCTCAGGGACGCCTCGCTCCCGATTCCCGCTGTTACGCCATTCAACTCATACCTGCTCGACCTATCGCACCCGTATCTGGTCCACCAATTTGAGTTTGAGGCGACGCAAGCCCCAGGGCGATGATGCAAGCGCAGCGATCGTTGCGGGTGCGAATCCGCCCATCGAATGCTCTGGTGACGGGCGGCGTTTTTGGCCCATCCGAGATGGTCAATCACTGAATCAGCTTTCTCCGGCAGGCGATTCTTATCGGAGGTTCCCCCCCTTGTCGCACATAGTATCCCGAAGATCTTTGGCCCTTATGTCCGCGCAGCGTGCCAGCTACGGCACCTTGTCTAGCAAGTCTGAACCGAGCGTTTCCGCCGCTATTCCAACCACTTTCCTGATGCTCCGTTGTCCGATCTTTGCAGGTTTATAAGAAGATGTGGCCGAAGCGTCTACTGAAACTCATAGAAACTCCCCCCCCATCGTACCGAGAGCGCATCAACTTCGAGTGAGTGTATTCGTCCATATTGACGAGTCCTTGATACGATTCATCTGGCAGATATGTGTGAGCTCGAATGGTGGGCTGCTCGGCTTTGAAACAGCAATGACATCTGACACGATCTCGCGACAGCATCGGAGACTACTACAGGGGATGCAATGTACGCTTTTCCCCATGATTTCATATCTGCCACTGCATTCTAACGTCGGTCACATAGCATTATGTCTTCGCATATTACACCGGAGAGAAGAGAGACTGTGGCCGCGAGGACTGTCGCGAGAGTCGCTCGCATGCACACATCGGCCGGAATTGCACCTGCCCAAATGTAAGCCGCTACCCTCTTGGTCTCACTCATCCTAACATCGCCACCATTGCGTATAGCGCGGGAGGGATGACAGACAAGTCCGCAACATGTTCCAACCGCCTTGCGAGGAATGTCGCGCCGCTGAGTTTAGGCGGCTCTCTGGAAGATAACGGTGCACTCACGTATCCCCTAACCCTCATTCTCTGCAACCTCTACTTCCCCTCGTATGCTCCCACTTTGACTACATCGTCCGACTGTACGCTTTGCTACTGCTTTCATGGCCGTGTATTATCACCAATTGTAGCGTCGTTTTCACATTGCTCTCGCGAACTACGTTACGGTGGAATAATTCTCTTATCTAGCCCGTTGAGTGAAGTGACAGCTTTGGAGACGATGGTGGTTGTGACCCATTGCAAGCTGCAAGCAAAATGGTTCCAGCACGCCTGCTATGATCGAAGTGGCCAATCTTTCGATTCGCACTAACAAAGTACAAATAGTGCACGAGATATGATCAGACATTACCCGGTCCAAGAGCACCAAAGCAGAGGCACAACTGACACAGTCAAGGGCAGGGCCCTCAACCCGGTGCTGGGTAAAGCTACGGTCGCAAGCAAGTATCAGTAGTGTATCATCCGCGGAATGATGTACGTCTGCATGCAGCTAGTATGCACCCACTCGTACACGACCCTTCTGCAGCCTCGTGTGTCAGAACCGCTTGCCCCCACGTTTGATCGGCTGCCTCGTCCCTCGCTTCGCACCCGCTCCACTCTTCACGGGCTTCCTTTCATCGTCGCTGTCGTCCGAGGAGTCAGCCTTGGGCCGTGCCCGTTTCACCGCAGGCCGCGAGACGGGCGACGAGTCTGAATCCGACGTAGCAGCGGCGGCGGGCTTGCGGCGGGGTGGCGGCGGGGTATGCGCCTTGGCGGGGGCTGCTTCCGGGGGCAGAGCTGGGGACTTTCCTTTGGAAGGAACGGGTGCGGAGGGAAGACCGTCGATTTCAGAATCTTCGGTCGCCGAATCCGTGGGTACTGCGTGGGCTGGACTGTCAGGAGGGACAGGACTGGGTCGTGTGCCCACCTCTTCCACAAAGTCCACCACTATAGGCTTAACCGCCGAGAGCAGTTGAGTAACGGAACTCCGCTGATGAATAGGCTAAACTTACAGAAGGCTCCCGGGACGGAGACGACCGCAATGTGGCAGGCTCTGCGCGATTCAACACCTTCGCCGGAGAAGGAAGCGGCAGCCCCTGCGGCTCAGTTTTCTCTACTTCCAGCTGAACGTTCGCTGACAGGGTCACGGACGTCTGGAACGTTGAGTAGAAAGCCATGTGCCGAGAAAGGAGAAGACTCACGCAGTTCAGAGACGGCATTCGATATAGCCGTCATGCGTGCGAGCGTCGTCGCCACGCGAGGTTTCGACAGGGCGTTCTTTGTAGATCGTTCTGCCAGTCTCCGAGCAGTCCGCCCACCCCGATCAATTGCCTTCCACACGCACCGACAGTAAGGGAGGGATTCAGTTTGCAATGCAATGAGCCTACCTTCTCGAGGTCACCCGACGATATCTCCCCTACGGCCTCCGGCGATGAGAACGCAAAGTTGTTCACGTTGACGAGCGGCATAATGAGGTGTGTGGAGAGAAGCTCGGCGGACATCTTGTAACCCACGAAGTTGGTCTCCCACCTCCAGGTAAAGGCGTCGCACCGCATCTCGAAAGCAGTGTCCTGCATCCAAACATGAGCATATCGGAGGCAGTGGCATGTGCGAATTTTATTTACGGCGTACTTCGACTCTACGCTCGCGAACGATAAGGCGTCGACGGATTCCAGGGTGAATGCTCGGGAGAGAAGTTGCAGGCGAAGAGCACGCCACTCATCCTCTGCTGAGGGCGCGGCTAGTTCGGCATCGACGTCGTTACAGGTTCGCCATCGGCGTGCAAATTGCTTGCTGTCTAGTACTGAGTGGTGGCATACCTTCGATGTCAGTGCATGCGTGCGACATGTATGCTCGAAACAGACGCTACCTTCGCACCAGACTTTCTTGGTATCGGTTACCATCATTGAGCAGGAAGAGTCAGTATCAGATACGCAGACTTTCTGCGCAATACAGATGTCAGACTCTCATTCAGAGTCGGTGTGTAGACGACGAACGATGAGGTACGCTGTGCGGCTTGACTCGTCAATCTTCACGAGCCATGGTTGTCGGAGAAATGCATGCGACGTTTCCTGCGAGAGTCCCATGAGAATCTAACCGTACCGAAAGTCAAGCAAAGCAAACCTCGGAGAAATCTGCCATGACTTCGACTCCTATAAGCTGAGAGATCAGACTCGGACATCGAGCGCCTAATCATAATGCAAGTGAACCTTACCGACCTATTGATGCGGTACGTAGTTAATCAAAGCTGATATATTACACTCGACGGCTGTTAGCAGTCCTGCAGGTAAATATGGACTCAACGCAAATGAAAGCAGAATTTAAGAACAAACACGGGTGAGACTGTGAAAGAGGCGCGTCGACGCGATCTGAGAACGCCACAACGCGCACGTGGCGTGATCCGTTGTTTCTTGCCGTTTTCACCGTGCCCAATCGCGCAGCCGCAAGGCGCCGCTCATAACAGACAACCTCTTGCGCTCCGTTCTGCTGCTGGGTAATAACTGCTTGAAATATACCCGTTCTTAACACAGAAGGATGCTTAAATACATCTGTAGGACGGACTATCAGAAGTCGAACACTCTTGCGCGCAGCAGACGCTGTCAAGGCTCGCGGCGGAAACCGAAGGATGGAGCAGGAGGACGGGGAAATCATCGCAGATTCCTATGACCCCTCGTACGAATGGCCCGGAGAGTCTACAGCCTCTGGTTCTGGTACGGCGTACCACAGCTACGACCCGTCGTTCGAATGGCCCGACGATGCCACAACTGTGCAGGGCTATCATCATGATGCAGAACAGTGGAGTGGCCCCTCAGCAGGCGAAAGCACTGAATCCGTAAAACCCATCCCAAAGCCAAGCTACCCCCTCCTCCGCCTTCTCGTGCTCCGTACCTCCGTGCTCCCCTCCTCCAAATGCTTCGCGTTAATCTCGACTCACCAGGAGGTGCAGATCGGCCGCGACCCGCCCCCGCCAGGCGTCATGCGCATGCGCCTCAAGGAAATGGCCGTCTCCAAGCTGCACGCGAGCATCTTCTGGGACGCGCGCCGGCGCGAATGGGCCGTCGTTGACATGGGCTCGAAACACGGCACCTTCCTCGCGCGACACGAATCAGACGGGCAGGGCGACCGGCTGAGCGGCGAGCGCGAGGCGAGCATGCCCAAGACGCTAAGGCACCTCGACCGCCTCGCCCTGGGCAGCACGACGTTTGCGGTTCACGTGCACGCGGACGGCCTACCCTGTGTGGAGTGCGCGCCGCCCAGCGCTGCGCAGGAGATACCATTCGCGAGTGCGCCGAAGCCGTTCGCGAATGCGCCGAAGCGGCAGGAGCAGGCGGCGGCGGCGGCGGGTGTGAGTACGGTGGCGGTAAAGGATCCGAAGAAGGCGCTGACGATGCTGAGGCGCAGCTTGTTGACGCGGCACGATGCGCCTGGTGCCGCGAGCGCAGGCGCTGCGGGAGGCTCGTATGTGGACCGCTCGGCACGCAGGCGTGCTCTGCATCCGGCAACGCAGCCGGACGCGCCTGGTATACCTGTTGCGCGGCCCAATCACCCTGGCGCATTGCCTGAAAGTGCCGACACCTCAACCCCCACGGCGAGGTCCTGGGAACCACCCAAGAATGTGGAAGTTTCGCAGCCGCCAGCGCCTCTCCCGACGACGAACATGGGCCACCGCTTGCTCATGAAGCAGGGATGGGCGCCGGGAACGTCGCTTGGACTGCCCACTGACGATGGTAAGGGTGGACTCGTAGAACCGTTGGAAATGAGCTCCACGACAAATCGTGCGGGCTTAGGGATGGCCAACAATCCTTCGGCGTCCTCTGGTGACTGGCGAGAGGCGGGGAAGCGGCGAATGTGGAACCATCGCGGTCGGTAGCGTTCAGTCAAGATAGTTTCATGTATGTAGTACACAAGGACAGTCAATCAGACATCGATAGAGCTTCACATAAAGATGCGGATCCCAGCAATAGACTATATACTGTACGTTGGGGAGATATGAGTTCTTGAACATGCGCCTAGGACCGTAGGACGTACACTATTGGTCCTGAGGCGTGTATGAGCACTCTAGATGTTGAGGGGAAAACACGCAGACATGAGATCAATTCCAGGCATAGTGAGGCGCACATACATCGAGGGAGCCCAAGTTGGGTACGTGGACCCCTTCAAAGAAGTCTATGGCATACGCGCGAATGTCGCGGGTAGCGGACATTATGCGGCGAGTCCACGTCGCTCACTGTAGACTCACTGGCATCGCCTTTGGTTTTCGGTACCGCTGTAGCGCGGATGTTGACCGTGTAAAATGCGCAGGCCACCCACCGAGCCACGAGCATTGGAACGGGCGTCGGCATCTCATGCTCTACAAGTACATGCAATTTGTTCAGTATTATAGGCACGAAACGACGCTCAATAGCACTTGCCTTCGCGACACTGCATGCCATTCGCGTTAGGAGTGAGTCTAAGCCGATGCAACGCGCTCATGGCCCCACGTTTTCACGTTTGTTCACACCGCGGTGGACAATCGTCGCGTACGAGCGCGTACCTGTATCTAAGTGAGCCATGCATGGGCCACCAGGGTCCACCCTTGACTTGTAGATTGTGATAAATGCGTAGAAACGTCGAGATTGTGGACAATTGTGGACAATGAATGCGTGGATTGTGAGGAAAAGAGGGGTCGTCTCGACGCGGGGTCGTGTTATTTGCGCATATTTGGGCAAATCACGGGAACAGTTCGCGTTTCCTGGCGAGGAATTTAAGAAAGAGAGGGCTGACGGTCTTTGGTTCCAACGTCGTTTCAACTTTCGAGGTGGTTGCCGTTCGTTGTCCAAAATTCTCTTATAAACTTCTACCAACGGGCACCTTTCTTTCTCTTCACCACCACCGTCTCTCCTCTCTTCATCAACGCTCCAGTGCCCTTCACCGTCTTTCGTGAAGTTCGTTCCTGTTTGCACCGCAACAAACTCAACAGCACATATTTACACCCATGGCACACAACAATGCTCGAGTAAGTCCTAAGCAGTAGGTCCACTCGACCGCTCCCATTAACCCCGGCGTCGTAGCTACAAATGCGCAGCCGCACCGTCGGCACCAGCGGTCCCCAGAGGCCCAAGGGCAACGGTGACGAAAACGCGATGAGACACGTCCGCCAGAACTCTGGCATCACAATGGCAGGTGCAGGGCGTCCCGTCATCACGACTAAGGCTGGCGTCCAGCGTCCAGCGCTCGGCGAGGTCACCACAACCGCGGTCAACCGCAAGGTGCGCCACATGGTTGAACTTTTACTTGCATCCGTCTGACACCCGAACAGGATACCATCATCAAGACGAATGGCAAGGAGAAGGAGTCCACCGAGACTGGTCTCAAACGCAGTCGCTCGTCGTCGCTCGCCGCTGCCACGGGTCCCCAACGCGTCCCTCTCGGCCCTGGCAGAGCCTCGGTTGCGCCGCCCGCCGCCGCGCCTGTCAACGCACGCGCTCCCGTTGGTCGCGCACAGCGCCCACAGATCCCTGTTCACGTATCCAACAAGCGCGCGTCGCGCGTCGTCGTTCCCCAAGAGGTCACCCCCGTGAAGGAGGAAGTCGTCACCGACGAGATGGAAGTCGAGGTCCACGAAAACGTGCTCATAGGCGAGCAGGAAGTCGAGGCAATGATCGGCATGGACAGCGACAACGAGGAGGATGGTCTGGAGGTCGAGGACACCGCCAAGCTGGCAACGGGCTCCCATCGCGTGTGGCCAGAATGCAATACCGAGCGCGCACAACGGTATCGGAAAGAGGTCGACGACATCCGGGAAGTGTTCCATGACGAGCTTGACACCATGGACCCGACTATGGTGTCGGAGTACGCTGAGGAGATCTTTGAGTATATGAACGAGCTCGAGGTAGGTCTCACGATGTTTCGCCTACACTGTCCCGTCCTAACGTTGCCTATAGGAGGAGGTGATGCCCAGTGCGGACTACATGGCCGGTCAGAACGAGATCACATGGGGAATGCGGCAAACGCTCGTCGACTGGCTCCTGCAAGTCCACTTACGATACCACATGCTCCCCGAGACGCTATGGATCGCCGTCAACATTGTCGACCGTTTCCTCACCAAGCGCGTTGTATCCCTCGTCAAGCTCCAGCTCGTTGGCGTCACCGCGATGTTCATCGCCGCAAAATACGAGGAGATCCTTGCACCGAGTGTTGACGAGTTTGTTTTCATGACCGAGAATGGGTACTCGCGGGAAGAGATCCTCAAGGGCGAGCGCATCGTTCTCCAAACGCTCGACTTCCGTGTATCGCACTACTGCTCGCCTTACAGCTGGATGCGCAAGATCAGCAAGGCCGACGACTACGAGATCCAGACTCGCACGCTGAGCAAATTCCTCACCGAAGTGACGCTCCTCGACCACCGATTCCTCCGCGTCAAGCCCAGCTTGGTGGCTGCTGTTGGAATGTACTGCGCGAGACGCATGTTGGGCGGTGACTGGGTGAGTGGCGACGACGTCTCTGTTAAAGTGCGGGACATGCCTTGTCGGCGTGTCCCTTCGTGTCATCTCCCACGTGACTGACTTTTCTCTTGTAGAACGACAACTTTGTGTACTACTCCGGCTATACCGAGGCGCAGCTGCTGCCGGGACACATCCAGCTCGTCGAGAAGCTCACCGAGACCGATTTCGGGAAGCAGTACGTCTGCAAGAAGTACGCCAACAAGAAGTTCCTCAAGGCGTCGTTGTTCGCAATCAACTGGGCGTCGAACAACCTGGCGCAGGAGCTTCACCACGCCGACACGATTGCTCACGAGGAGATGATGCTTGAAGAGTAACTTCCCCGCGCCCGCTTCCCTTCCCCCCATATACAATTATTTCTTCCCCAGCCATCTTGATTCCTATCACCCGCATCATCCCCAAGCCCCGTTTTTTCTCTTTTCTTTTCATCGCAGCAATTATCAATCATGTTGAATTATCACGAACACATACCACACATCATCATCATCGCTCATGTGCGTCCGTCCATTCCATGTCTGTCCCCTCGCTTTCGCTTTGCGTTTTCTCCCTTTTGCCTGTCATCGCGTTCTTATAAGTTTCTCAGTTTTCTCTCCCACCAGATTCTTTCGCCCCCTCTCCCATCCAACCTACCCCTGGTCCATAAGGACCCGCCCGACCATCTATCTATGCATCTCTATGATCTCTACGTCTCTCTACGCCTCCGTCTCGATCGACTATGAACACTCGTCCCGTCTCTTTGCATCCTCCTGATCTCACTCTCCCTACCTCCCTCACATCACCCTTGTACATCTGCGTCCCCGGTTCAACCATTTGCATTCTCGCCCATTATTCACACTTGTTTTATTCACTCCTCGTATTCTCCGTCTTCACGGTCACCCCTTTTTTCTTTTACTTTCTCTTTTTTCCGTGCGCACCCTGGTCCCTGGGCTGCAGCGTGCCGGTGCATACGGTTGTAGATGACATACGTATCGCGCTGCGCGCCGCCTGTAATTTATTACACGAAAAAATATGCGTCACTTGCACACTCGCGCGACGACCATGAGATGAGTACTTGGGTGAAACCTATGTCTATGTTTTACATATGTCGGAGGGCGGTTGGAGGACCGGGACCGGATTGCATGTGATAGCCGCCCCATATTTCATGACCCCGCATCCGCGAAATACAGGAAACCGCATCTCATTCCTGACCCTTTCCCTTACCACACATCTACAACAACACCATGTCTACGTTGTCGTTCAAGGGCCATACCGTCGTCGTCACCGGCGCCGGCGGTGGACTCGGAAAGGCGTGCGTAGCGAATCGACTTCGTGCATTGTGAAGCGCCGATACTGATGCAAAGTGGTTGACTACTAGGTATTCGCTGCTGTTCGCATCGCGGGGAGCGAACGTCGTTGTGAACGACTTCAACGCGGCGGCCGCGCAGAAAGTCGTTGACGAGATCGTCAAGGGTGAGTGGCTGCTGTGGTGCGCCGTTTCGGCGGATGCTCAGGTCCTGTGCAGCTGGCGGGAAGGCCGCGCCCAACACATCCTCGGTCATTGACGGCGCTGCCGTCATCCAGACCGCGCTCGACACCTTCGGCAATGTCACCATCCTCATCAACAACGCCGGTATCCTCCGCGACAAAGGGTACGTCGTATTACGTGTTTGTGCAGGCCATTCCTGACGGGGCGATGATAGGTTCAAGAACATGAGCGACGCCGAGTGGGACGCTATCGTCGCTGTGCACTTGAAGGGCGCGTACGCGTGCACCAAGGCCGCGTGGCCGCACTTCCGCAAGCAGAAGTTCGGGCGCATCATCAACACCGCGAGCGCCGCCGGGCTGTATGGCAACTTTGGCCAGGCGAACTACAGCGCGGCGAAGATGGGTCTCGTCGCGTTCACCAAGACGCTTGCGCGCGAAGGCGCGAAGTACGGCATCAAGTCGACCGTCATCGCACCGGTAAGACGCGCGTCTAGGCTACAGATGATGCTGTACTGACTATTCAACGCGTGTACAAAGATGGCCGCGTCTGCTATGACGGAAACCGTCATGCCCCCCGAGATGCTCACCAACCTCAAGCCGGAATACGTGGCGCCGTTTGTGGCTGCCGTATCGCACCCCGACGGCCCTGATGCCTCCGGGCGCATATTCGAAGTCGGCGCTGGCTTCGTCGCCGAGCTCCGCTGGGAACGCAGCAACGGTACCGTCTTCAAAACCGATGCCACCTTCACTCCTTCCGCTGTCAAGGAGAAATGGTCCGAGCTCACCGACTTCTCGAAACCTGACTAGTAAGCGTCCTTACTTATACCGTATGACGTGCCGACCTGAAGTGTTATTGTTTAGCCCTCAGAACGTCTCGGATGTTGATGCCAAGGGCAAACTCGAGATTGCGGCGAAGCTTCCCCCGAACGCACAGTCGTCGCCTGCGGTGCGGTACGATGGCAAGACCGTGATCATCACGGGTGCTGGTGCAGGACTTGGACGCGCATACGCACACATGTATGCGAAGCTCGGCGCGAACGTCGTCGTCAACGATGTCAGCGAAAAGGGCGCCAACGCTGTTGTCGCAGAAATCGAGAAGGGTAAGCAGTGATCGCGTGTGTTGTGGTGCACTAGGCTGACACGGATTTTCAGCGGGCGGAAAGGCTACCACCGCAGTGTGCTCCGCGGAAGAGGGCGAGACCATCGTGAAGGCTGCGCTGGAGAAATTCGGCGGCGTGCACGCGCTCATCGCAAACGCCGGTGTGCTGCGGGACAAGTCATTCGCCGCCATGACCGAGCAGGAGTGGGACACTGTTATGGCTGTTCATCTGCGGGGCACATTTAAGTGCGCCAAAGCAGTGTGGCCTATCTTCCAAAAGCAAAAATTCGGCCGTATTGTTACGACGTGCTCGCAAGTCGGCATCTGTGCGTCTTTTCTCCGTGCATAGCTGCCTCATTTTGCTAACACATGCATCTTCTACAGACGGCAACTTCGGCCAGGCTAACGTATGTTTTCATACCATCGACTGTGTGTTATACGCTGAACTTTCGATATGTAGTATTCGACTGCAAAAGCTGCCATTATGGGATTCACAAAAACACTCGCTATCGAGGGTCACAAGTACAACATCCTTGCGAATGTCATCGCTCCCTCCGCTGGTACAGCCATGACATCGACTATTTGGCCGCAAGAGATGGTCGACGCTTTCAAGGTGTGTTATGTGCCTGATTACCACAACATGACCACTGACGCTATGTTATCGCAGCCTGACTTCATTGCACCCCTCGTCGGCTACCTGACGAGTGCGGAGAACGAGGAGACGACAGGCTCGCTGTTCGAGGTGCTCGGTGGGTGGGCAGCAGAGACACGCTGGCAGCGATCCGGTGGACATGGATTCCCTGTGAAGCAGCCATTCACCCCTGAATCGATCATCTCGAAATGGGAGCAAATTACGACCTTCAGTGAGTTGCTTTTGTCCGTCACAATCCCATCCACAGTTCCTGATATTTTACAGCGGATGGACGGGCAACAAACCCGCGGTCAACACAAGAAGCTATTCAACAGGTACGTTCCTGCTCTCGTCACTTGCTGGACTCCCGTCTGACGCATCTATTCGTTCCAGCTCGTGGAAAACTTTGGCAACGAGGGAGACGCCGTGAAAGCCAAGCTCTGAGTGCGCTCTTGATCTACCGGACGATGTTGTTTATCCTGGATGTCTCTTTGAGCACTGTTGTCGCACTAATATTGTATGTTCCTTGTCGTTCCAAATATCCATTATTGCTTCACTGCGCGGATCAATTTTCCCCAGAGCTATGCCCGAAGTCACTCCTAGCTGCGAGTGTATGAGCCTGTAGGTGAATATCCTCGTGCGCACGTGGATGTAGAGCGCAACTTCTCTTCTCTTCCGTCCGTCGACGCTCCCGGTCGCAAGTTGAACTTTACCCTCGACGCTCAACCAGAGAGAAATTCAGCTCACACAGGAATCTAAAATCCGTATCCGTAGAGCTGGGTGACGACTTACAAGCGACATCGAGCAATATAGGTGCGTGGCTTTCCGTGTTCTTCTTCACCTTGCTGACTTTTAATGGTGCGGACAGTAGGCGCGCGCCTACCGAAATTGACACGCACGTATTAACCCGAGGAACGGCACGTATCGCCACAAGACAGGTACATATTGTACTTTAGCCATTCGTCAGTGACATCTCGTCTGTTCTTCGCGTTTCAGACAGCCTGACGCGTCGCCTTTTAAGCGTACATGTCGGTGCCTCCATGGGTAGAAAATCCAGAGCTGACTGGGCCACGCCACGTACCATCTAAAACACAGCTCGACATCATAAACCATGCGTTATCTGCAATACAATTGGACCTTGATGATGTCGACAACCAAATCAATCACCTCACGGAGACTCGGAAAGCGTTGATGAAGCTGCAGCAGGGATATGCATCACGCCTCTCGCTCATCGGCTCTCTTCCCCTCGAAGTCTTGGCCAGAATATTCATTGCCTGCCTCCCAACCGACAAGATATCGGAGCCAGCAGACACGCGCGCTGTGCCACTGCGGTTGACACAGGTCTGTTCGGAATGGCGGGCGCTCGCCTACGCAACGCAACCACTTTGGACCTCCATCTACCTGAACATGGACCGTCACCAAGACGCGGAGAGGGTGAAACGCTGGCTCGACCGCTCGGGTCAACACCCATTAACTCTAAAATTCACCTTCGCTGAGCCCGTCGACACGCCGAACTACAATACAGGCCTGGTGCTTGACATGCTGATGGCGTACGCCCCGCGATGGGAGACCATCATGTGTAGCATCGATATGTCGTGGCTCAAAATCTTTCCCTCGCTCCATGGTCATATCCCTGCTCTCCGTGCGCTTGAAGTCATAATCACTGACTGTGATGGCACCGGAGAAATTGAACAGTTCGAGGCGACCAACCTTTTTCGATCTATGTCTCAACTTCGAAGCATTTCAATTGATCTCACCATGACCTCTATGGATTTTCCATGGTCACAGCTTGAACACATAAAAAACACAAGGGTCAACACGTTTGTATTCGACGACATCCTCGGGCGTGCAACGAACATGACACACTGCAGCTTGGAGGAGGGCTACTCCTGGACAAATTCTCTGGCACCTCTGTCGACCACTCCACGATTGCATCGAAAGCTCGAGACGCTCCGCGTCGTAGCGTCAGACGCCGACTTTCTTGCGCACGCCTTCGCGCAATGCACTCTCCCCAAGCTTCGAAAGCTCACAGTAATGCTGATACCCCTGGGCTGTCTGCCAGAGACATTTATACCGTTCATTATCCGTTCGAAATGTCGCCTGGAAACACTGATCGTCGAGGACGAGATCCCCCGCACTGTGAACACAGAACATGGATGGAGCAGGTTCACCTCTGCTATCATGGCAGACTGTCTTCGAGAGATGCCAACGCTCGTCGAACTGAGCGCTGCGAGTTCCAAATTTGCAGACACCGACTTGCTCGCCTCTCTCACATGGTCGCCAGCGCAGCCAACGGACGAGACGCCCGAACGCCTACTGCCAAAACTGCGCAAGATATCTTTGCAATGCGACGATGCACGTAGCTCGACACGCATCGACATCTCTTGCCTCGCACGGATGCTTCGGTCTCGGTGTACGAGGCATATTCCTGCTCTCCTCAGTGACGGCACCACTGTGTCGTTGCAGGCCCTGGAAAGCGTCGCGCTCCATTTCAGTACGGACGTGCTTCCAGCCGAACGGGATCTTCTAGAGGAATTGCGGAGCGAAGGCTTGGACATTCTTATCATGGAACATTCCTTCAATAATGGTGGAAGCTACACTTGGCCGTCGTGCGCGTGATGAATGTGGGTTGTTCACACTTACCATATTGCCAGTTTTCAGGGTTGACCTTGAAGTCTCGACGCACAGCAGGTCCGGATTTGAAAAAAAAATTGCTCGAAACATGACATTGATACAGTTGGCTTGATACTAGTCGTGGTCGTATTGCATCAATCATTCTTTGCGTCCGCCTCCTCATAGAACTCCGTCCCGTGTATCCTTGCCCCCGCCCCTTGGTCTCCAAGTCGCCCCCGGCCTTCTCCACGACTTCTGTGCGCTCTCCCGGTACGAAATGGCCTGCAAGTAGATTGTAAAAACTCTGTACAGATCCTTATAAAATTATCTTGGTTACCTTCGCGTAGCTCCCGCTCTGCGGCACGGTAGTCTCCGACTTTGGCGTAATGCGTGCCGGGGACGAATATCGGACAATCCTCGAATACTGCATCCATCTCTTCCAGCCTGCGGCCGGTCGTTTCAGGGTAAAACGCCCACATGAAGAGTGCACTGTGCGCGGGGTTTGGATCAATAGGACGTTCCATGAATCGAGGCAGATGTAAAATCCACGTACTTAGTGTGACCACAAATGGCGAATACGAGGTCTGCAAATGAACCCGTTAGGTAGCCGAACAAAGTCCCAAAATAAGATGGTGCGAACAATATCTACGAAGGCGAGAAAAAGTCGTCAGTAGATGGCAGTTCTTCTGCGTCAGATCTAGACTCACTTCCATCCAATGTTGGTGAAGGCCGGAGGGGTAACCTGTGCTATAAAGCTGTAATGTAATAACGCGTGAGTCGCACAGTCAGTATTTTAGAGGCTCGTATTGATTGCGCACAAGTTTGATATCCACGAGGATGCGCTCGTCAGGGCGGTACTCTTTGCACGGGTACGCGTGGAGAATATTTCCGCATTATACGCCTACACGGAAACAAATTAGTCAGTTCATCCCTGGAGAAATCAACGGTAGCGTACCCATGATAATGGCCCAATGCAAGCCGAGAAGAAGAAGTTGAACACCCATGTCGTAACTGCAATTGAGATGAGTTTGCCATATCCTAGTACTTACTTGGTCTTGTTCTCACCTATGAATATCTACAATATAGATCCGTCGTCAGCACCAAAGGCTCACGGGGTTAACCAGAGAACTCACGTAGTGCGCCTATCAGCGCAAAGAAGGACTTGTTAGTAACTCGAATACATCGGGTTGATTGCAAGGCTCACCGCGTCACTGTCAATGTCATCAGCATTACATTCACTATGCGAGCCATAATATTACTAACTTTTGCACAGTCCCTGGCCACCTGGCCATCAATATCGCTCCGACGACGAACGACAAGCCCGATACTACGTTCCCGACGATAAGAGGCAGTCTACGGCCTGTCCTGTCGATCCAGATAACGCAACATGCCTCGCCGATGAGAGCGATGATACTGTTGATTGACTGGAAAAGAAGAATGCGTGTGGATGAGAAACCCATCTGTACATCCAGTAACCCATGGTAAGCAGTCAGTACTAAAGTGTTGCGGGCAGGATCGAGTAAGCACTGACCGTCGTGAATATTGTGGTCGAGTAGTATCTGAGTATAGATCAAAACACTGGCTTAGAGGACACCCACGAATAGAACATATACGTACTGTATGGCGCTAACTCCAGTCATCTGAACTGAGAATTGCAGGATAAAGCTTTCTTTCGCGTGAGTGACATGAACTCAAAGATCGAGTTGACAAAACGTACCCCAGACTTAGACGTCGTAAGTTACTTGGCACAGTGAAGAGCTCATCCCAGCCCGATTCACCAATTTCGCGAGACTTGGCTAAGTCGGCTTTTATATCGGCCATCTGAGAGAGAACAAGCGTATCATTCAGGTTGCCATGGGCGTGAAGTCGTGCGAGTGTTGCTTGGGCTATAGAGATCAAAGAAAAGTCAGGAATATATTTAGAAAGTTCAATGAAGTTATATCAACTGACCCTCGTCCATGCGCCCTTTTTCTGCGAGCCACCGAGGTCTGCATATCAGGCGTGAGTTTATCAGAAAATTAAAGGAATTTCTGTGCGACAAACGATTCTGGAAGAAGTAGCATGAATGTGATCAACGGCAGAGCTGGTATGATCTCAACAAGGAGGTGAGCTGGGAACCCAATGTATGCCAAGATCAAGAGAACAGACCTGGATACCGAGAGGGATTCGCCATTCCGATTGTGTACCCTTGAGTCCAGCAGATGTTCCGTAGGTCTGTGATACAGCTTGAGTACGCTTGTATTGCTTTGATGACGAGCATAATACTTACGACCCAGGACGCAATGAAAGCTTTTCGTCGAGACACCCTAATCAGGGCCCGAAGAAATAAAGATGCAGTCGCAACTCACCACCGATGCCGAGCATAAACTATGTCGCCATTTTAAGCAAAGTTTCCAAGAGTAGATTGTAGGTTCGGACGCGACAAACCTGTTGCAATGTGGTCAAGCGTCCTCTGATACTGGGATGAGCAATTTCCGCTTGGTACATGGGTGCAAGGTCTGCCATAATTCCGACACCGAACCCCGCAAAGAAACGACCTCCGAGCATGAAGTTGAGGTTCTGTGCCCCGGTCTGCAGCGCACCTCCAAGACTAAGTTGGGATAAGCACTGAGGGTCTGCACAAAAAATTAAGAAAGCGCACATGTATATCGCTGCACCAATCATTATGGTGATTCGCCGACCGAATCTGTCCGCGCTATATGCAACCTGAAATCATGATGCGGTAAGTATCGTATCTGAAAGACATTCTATCCCGACATGACATACGGGAAACATGCCGAAAAAACTGAACAAATATCATGCGTCAGAGTGGTATTCGCTTGACGATATATGTCCTTAAACCCACCATCCCAATACTTGAAGCAATATATCAGCAGAGCTTCCCGGCACGACTGTGTGAGATTCGCAGCTCACCAAATATACTCGTCACTAAGCCCTTGATGTTCTCGTTCGAAGTGTATCTCGGACCCATCCTATCCTGCATGGGTATTAGACTGTGCCTCGCCGGTGGTCGAGAGAGCGTCACCAACAATGAAATCCGTCGCGGGCAACACTCCTGCAATGACACCCAGATCATATCCAAATATAATAGACCCAAGACCTGTGCGGACCGTTATTTATGCATTCCGTATCATGTTGAGCACTAGAACACGTACTGGCAAAAAGACCACATAGCCACGTGTAGACCTTCGGAGGCAGCACCATGTTAAGACAGATGCGGGGAAGCTTGCGGGGAAGCCTGCGGGGTTGCGGGGAAGGAAGTGCGGGGAACGTCCAGCTGTCCACACATTATCGCAAGTTTCTTTATATCGGGCGCCGGAGGATTTCTATGAAGGATGGATAAGTCGGGTGGTTCGTGATAGCGATCAGGAACCTGAGCAGACGCACTGTGTAACGAATCTAAAGCTCTCTGCGGTCGGGTGTTGTATGCATTACACGGAAGCGAGGTCTCGTGAGTGAAATGCAGGTCACCCGCCCGGACCGCGGGGCATAACATAGCGGCCCCCTGCTCTCTGGTGCCTTGAATTCTTAGACAGGTTTTATGTCTCCGGTGCCTCCAAAAGCAATAGTGCGCAGTAGTAGCATGGCCGCCGTCCAGCTTTAGCATGTGTAAGGATTGTCCATTATTTTAAAACGTAAAAACGGACTCTAGATCTGGAGACGATAGTCCCAAATCATGATACTCCGACTCCCTGAGGCTACTACGCCAGGGCAAAGATAAGGACTTTGAACAGACCACCCAAAGAAAAGCACTGTCAACACGGGCATCCTAAAGTAGATCCAGCAATTGCTTACCCTGGAACGAGTGTTTCTTGAGGGCGTACGAGCCATGCCAAGGCTCAGTCCGAGTAACGGTCTTAACACGTTCCCCGGCTTCGAAGGAATTAGCAGCCCGGAGGTCAGTATCCCATACTTCATGCACCACGATCTCCCCCTTCACCGAGGTCGTGTCGAAGAAGGCAATGGGAACGTCGAATGCTTGGTCGCTAGAGCGATTCAGTAGCGCGACACGTATCTCCCTGCCGTCAGGAGATAGAACGGCGGACGCATCGACGAGCTTTGTCAGTGAGCTGGGCGAGGGCCCGTGGGCCTCGAGCTTCTGCACGAATGCCGGGACCGTCACGCCTGTGTAGGAGGGGGAGGTGACGCCGATGGAAAGTGCCGTGCCCTGCATGTACGTCGCGAAGAGTTGCAGCGGGAAAAACGTTGTCTGTAAAACCGGGACGCGCACGCTGAGACAAGGGAAAGAGAGTACTTATGTCGGTGCTGACCTGTCTGAAGAGTCCTTCGGGCGATGTGATAATCTGTTGGGCACGGTCAGGATACTTGGGGAGATAGGGCTTAAATCGGGCTCACGGGTGAGATAACATTGACCGACCTAGGTGCATGCAACTATCAGATATATGGATACGGAGTTGGCATATGTATCGCTGGCTCACTGTGCGATACAAGCAATCTTGACGACGTCCGCTTTGCGCACGAAGACATTCAGCCATGCGGCCACGGCTGCGTGTTTCGTCCGAGTGTCAGTCCGAAAAGTGTTGTGAGGCACCGTGACAGCTACTACACACCCAAAGCGTCGGAGAGGTCATAGTGTTCCTCTGCACCCTGTTCTCCTGGGGCACGAACAGGATCCCATACGTTCCACTCGTCAAAACAGCTGTGCGGTAAAATATTCTCAAGATCAAGAACCGCGACGATGAGGACATACGCGACTTACATAGTCAACGGCTTTGAGACATCGGCCTCAATCTTTGCGAGGTCGATAAGGGACTTCGTGATTTCAATCGCCTTCTCCGCGGCAGCAGCTAAGTAGGCACAGTTAGATCCACGCAACATCGAGAAAACGGGTGTATGCTCACGGCCATTGACGTTGACATCGTGCTTTCCCTCGCTGACCGTGTATATATGTATACTATGGAAGTCGACGACGGGCGCAAGTTTCTTCAGCGTGACGCGGTCCCAGTCGGCGTACCCGGTCTCTCCGCAGGAGATGAGCTGGATAGAGGGGTCGAGGAGGCGTAAAGCCTTTGCCCATTGGTAGGCCTTTTTGGCGTAGTCCTGTGATTCCATTTGACCGACTGTATGATTTGGTAGAAATCACGCGAGGAAGACGAAATACCGGGTAGCAAGTTAGTACACGCTAATGGGTCTGAGAAGCAAGAGGCAGACCTTGCCAGGGTCCCCAGACTTCATTGCCAAGTGCCCAGTACTACGTACGGGTACCACATGTAAGTGACGCTGTCCGAAAATGTTAAGCAGGCTTGCTGCTTACTTTAACCCCGTAGGGCTCTTCGTGTCCGTGTTTGCGGCGCAAATTTGCGTAGTATGTATTTGCGGAACTATGTCGAAAGTTCGTGAGTCTTTAGCGGTAGGAACTTGGGAGTACTGACCTGTTGCAATACTCCAACCACGCTAACGCATCCTCGAGAGTGCCCGTGCCCATGTTTAGGCATATATATGGTTCCGTGCCAAGGGCCTTGCACCACTGCATGAATTCATCTGTCCATCATTTAGACGTGCATCGCAGTGTGAACCCGTGACTACAAACCAGTCCCGAACATGTTACTCTCTTCACTAAGCCACGCAAGCTCAGGACGCCTCGGACGATTTTCCTTCGGCCCAACCCCGTCTATGAAAGTGTGAGCTTTGTGAGCAAGCTATAGATATGCAGCATGGCACTTACCCTGCCATCTATAGCTGCTGACGAAATTACCGCCCGGGTAGCGCACCAGCGGGATATTCAGCGTCTTCAGACAGTCAAGCACGTCTAGTCTAAATCCCGTATTGGGATCGGATAGCGCGTTCCCGGGGTCGTATATTCCGCCGTAGATGCATCGGCCCATGTGCTCGGTGAAACCGCTGTAGATGCGTGGGTCGATCGCGTCGATGGCGCGGGCAGGGTCGATGTGGATAGATGTTTCTTGGGACGACATCGATGTGCTGAGATGGGTGTATAGACGCCCAGGAGGACTATAGGATGTAAGTATAACGAAGATGATAATGCTCTGGCCTCGGACCTGACGACTTCAAGTCAGAGGGAGAAATGGATCCGGCGGTCCGCCGAGCCGCTCAAGAGCACGGCCTCATGACTGGGCGAGAGACGGGCCCCGAGGGCGGAGCAGGAAAATCCTTCCACTCGTATCGATATGGGCGTCGTGCAGATAGGTTTACGCGAGCCGGGCGCGAGGTTTTCTGGGAGCGTCAAGGGTGATACATATTACATACCAACTTTCAGCGCCGTCAGCATACGAGGCCATGAACGAAGTTTGCGTGGCGTGGTCATAAGAGGCTCGTGAAGGAATGAGATATGTTTCCAGTGCGACTTGCGTTGATGCAATATATTGACTGCCAGTGTCTGTAGTGACCGTCATGTCGAAACAGAGCTCAAAACAAATTCGAAACTCGAGCTCGGACGCGAAGTCGGCACCAATGCCTCCCTCCACGTGGCGTATCCACGTGTCTAAGTAGGAACGTTCAAACTTTACAAGTTCTGCGCATTTCTCAGACTCGGACTCTCTCACTGGGCTCGGCCATCTTGAGTCTTGACGCCCTTCAGCGCTTCAGCATGTGTATTGCTATTCACACCAAAGATATAACCGCCAGTGCAGAAGCAACCAGTTCTCGGGATCCTGATCTCCTTTCAATCGTTGATGTTAGATACTGCAGCTGAGCATTTTCCTTCCTCCAAATATGATACTGTGACCGTCAGGAATGCAGGGACATGTTTCATGACGAACAAGCATGCTTCTTGCCCAACAGTGGCGATGCTGGTGATACATCGGCCGTGTCTTGTTATATTCCCAACCCTTTGGCACTTAGACTTGGTTCCCAAAAGACATCAGGGATGGAGGGCAAAGTGCGTCCGAGAATGGATCCGGAGTGAAAAGCTAACCGCTTAGATCGTATAAGGAGTGGAAATTTCCGTTTGAAACCATCTTTGAATTCTTAGATATCCGCCATTGTCCCAGATTGCACCTCCGACCGCGCTTGGGCCTGAACACGGCCACCCCAAGTATAAAAGGTTTTGTGAAACTCTCTATACCCACCTTTAATCTCCTCCCTTCCAATCCTGTAATGTCATCGGTTTCTCCTCACGCTCTCGAGGGCACCGCATTAATCGTTCACGTTATCAAAGCTGTACGTTAACTTGCTTGTTCCTAGCGCACTGCAACTGACGATGAATTAATTATAGAGAGGCCTTTCTGGTGCTCCGCTGGTCGTGAAGCAGCGTCCATACGTAGTTCTTCGCCTCGGCTGCGTTGAATACGCTACTAACTCTGCAAAACGCGGGCTTCGGCGGCACGTCTGGTGCGCAACATGCGTTTATACGAAGCCCGTTTCTCATCGACCGGTATTGCTCTACAGGGACGAGAAATTCTCCTTGCCCCTCCAAACATCACGAGATGCTCTCGAGGTCTCTTGCTTCTCGAGTCATGTCACGAAAAATACGAGCGGTAGCCACCTCATAGGACGCGGCACCGTCCATGTATCCACAGTTTCTAAAAAGGAGGGCGGGCACAACGGTGAGATTAGGCTGCAACTATATTCCCCCAGTACTGATTCTCATACGCTCTGCGTGTCATAGCATGGGTCAAGCTCGATAATGGCGGGGAGGTTCTTTTGGACATCACTCGTCCTGCGCATCCACCACTCCCACCCTCCGTACCACGCCCCAGGCCGATATCCTTTCCATCTATCATGCCAATGATGCAGTCTTACAAGCGCCTGCACTCAGAAATCGGGTCCTGGAATAGCGTCAAATCGCCGCCTTGCAAGCGATCAAGGCTCTCGCTCGAAACATCGCGTCCAGCGATATGGCGCACATCTTTCCGACCCAATGCACCAATCAACACCGATCAGCAGAGCTCTTTTCCCAGCGCAATAGGCGCTGGACCTTCGAAATCTTCGACAAGTCTCGGGCGCGAATCACCACCACTAGATGCAGATGACAACGCAGGCGTCGCGGTAAATCATTCACCCACCGCCGTGCCGCTGTATGACTACCTCGCTGCACCATCACGAACGAGAAGTGCGATAGTACGCGACCGCTGGGCCCTCTGGCTCACGCGACCCCTCAAGGACGCCATGGAAAGCGCCCCTCACGATAAACGCGCTGGCCATCTGAGCGTCGTTTGGAACAATCCGAGAACCGTGCGGTGGAAGAGTAGAACTCACTCTACACCGCTAGTCTCCGTAGGGGCATAAATACGCCGCTTTTCCTGTAGATGTACAAAGTCTGCTATACCAGATACAGCTATATTTTACTTGCGCAACCGCACTAATAGCAACCTGTACGTGAGACATATGGCGACCGCGCTAGCCACACATGAGATTAGTGCAAGTTGATCGACGTGTTTCCGGACTTCAAAATCGCCTCCGCCTCTGGCTTGATACTAGCCAGCAAATCCTCCGTCGTCCTCGTTGGCTTCCATCCCAGTGCCTTCGAGCGGTTTGCACGAGCACGGGAGTTTGATCCCAGGTACGGAGACTGTTTGGGGTTGAGCAAGAGCTATTTTCAAAAGCAATGAGCGGCACTCACTCCGAAGTACTTCTGAAGCTCGTCTTCCGAGAACGTAGTTGGCTCCGTGCTCTTTCCCTTCCCGAGTTCGAATAGCGCCTTCGCTACTGCTGCACTCACGTCGTACAGTTTGTGCTCGCCGTTCTCTCCGAAGTAGTAGCCTTCGTGGCCGTGGGCAGCTGCGTCCGTCCCAGATAGAACGGAGTCGAGAAGCACGATGTAAAGGTCTGCGACTGTTTAGCAAGGAATGGTGAGACACGCCCATCCCAGATGACCCTCAGAGTGCATACCATCGTCGATGTGAACATTGGGCCAGAGGTTGGCGCCTTTACCTACCACGCCACCCTGTCCGCGCGCGATAGAAGCCTGCATCGCGTTAAACAGTGTCAGCTACTGCATGGATTCCATTCAACCACGAATATGTTGCAAACCTTGATGAGCGACGGTATCTGGATAGAATGAGGGTTCTGGAACCCGATATCTACGAGCGGCCCTGTGGCGAGCCCGTAGATTGTCGAGGGCAGGATAATGTATGTCTTGACATATCCCGCGGTATCAGCAGCCTCAATTGCGAGGTCAACCGGGCGGTGAATCTGCGTGATCGGCAGAGTGGCGATCTGCGCTGCATCTGCGTCGTTGTATATGTCCGTACCAGGATACTGCCCCGCGGCTTGGTCCGCTAGGACGCCTGTGCAAAACAAACAGTTCGTTTAAAAATCCGCAGCCATGCGAGACATGATACGGGAGCCTGGGGTACTGACCAGTGCCAGACTAAAAAAAACATGATCAACGTCAGGCGCAATGATGAACTCGAAGTGAGACACTCACGGTGTGGATGAACACAGGCACTTTACCGGTCTCCGCATGCCGTCTCTTGGATCCGCGCAAAATGGCCTCGGCGGAAGGCAGGTCATCGCAGTCCGCAACATCTATGATGATGTCTGCTTTGGCCGCTTCGTCCTCGAGGATCTGGAGGTCCTGCTGCGATCCAATGACCGGTGTGACGGCCGCATACTTGGACGCGATGAGATCAGCTTTCTCCTTCTTACGGATAAGCGCGTTGATTTTGAATTGCGGCGCCTTGGGGTGTGCAAGGAGGCGTGTCAGGATGGCACCACCGATGTAGCCTGTGAGTTGTCGTGCATAAAATATAAGGTCAATGTGTTGACATCTGATAAGATAGATTCATAGATCAATTTCGCACCAGTGGCACCGGTAAAGAAAATGTTGATGGTCGAGGACATTTCGTAGTCTGGAGTTATACTTGCAATGAAGAGAGGTAAGTATCAAAGTTAGTTGAACAACTGGATCCCTTTATATCCTTCGCCGAAAGTGCGTTAGTCAGTCGATAGACGCAGATTGACGTCAACAGTGAGAACTCACGATTGCTCAGCAACATCGTCCACGAGTTCACATCTGTCTACCATCAGGTCGAGAACAGCATGAGAACAGCATTGCTTGGGACAAGGGAACGAGAGGCCTAGGGGTACTCATTGTGTCTCAGCTCAGGGATAGCAAACCTCTAGTGTGCTGACAGCGAAACCGGCGAACAGAGACCTCGCCACCTGCTTAGTGTTCACATCATACCACCAAGAACCAGAACAACATGGTATTTGGGGACAAGCGATCGGCTAGCGTGCCAAGTGGGAGCACGACATGACACTACTTAGCGCCTTGGAGAAGTGCCTCAACTTCGGGCTTGATGCTGGCGAGGAGATCCACTGTGGTCTTGGTAGGCTTCCATCCCAAGGCTCTCGATCGGTCTGCGACGACGCGACAGTTACTTCCCAGCCATGGGCCCTATCACACGTTTAGCATGCGGTTCCATGAAGCTCTAGCTTGAGACACTCACCCCGAAGAATTGTGTGGCCTCTTCGTCCGAGAACGTGGTTGGCTCCGGACTCTTCCCCTTCCCGAGCTCGAAAAGCGCCTTAGCAATCGCCGCACTAACGTCGTAGAGCTTGTGCTCTCCGTTCTCTCCAAAGTAATAGCCCTCGTGGCCATGGTCGGCCTTGTCCGATCCAGACAGGACAGAGTCAAGGATGACTACGTAGAGGTCCGCGACTAAATAGAACGTTGAGCTGAGCTTTGTCAGTATCACAGTCGGAAGAGTTGCATACCTTCGTCGATGTGGACATTGGGCCATAGATTAGCACCGGTGCCTACAACACCTCCCTGGCCCCTCGAAATCGCGGCCTGTCAAGTCACATTAGTTGACAATAGGATTTATATGAGGGTTTGCTCAAAGAGGCGCACCTTGATGAGGAAAGGAACCTGAATAGAGTGCGGGTGCTGGAACCCAATTTCGGCGAGGGGACCCGTAGCGATCCCATATATCGTCGAGGGCAATATAATGTAGGTCTTCACGTATCCTACCCAAGATATCGCAAATCAGTATGCAATAGATTGTCACGTTAGTATTGAGTCAGCTAACTGACCTGCGGTGTCGGCAGCTTCGATCGACAAGTCCAGCGCGCGGTGAGACTGGTTAGGGATAGAGGCAATGCTTGCCGGGTCTGCGTCGTTGTAGACAACATCTCCCGCATACAAACCAGCCGCATTGTCTGCTAGGATACCTGCAATTCATCGTGGCTAAGCATCCGCCACATGCCATTGTGTTGTACGGTCGCTTCTCACCAGTTCCCGACTGCAGCTATGTGATCAGAAAGAGTCGCTGCAACCGATGTAGAATAGTACGCACAGTATGGATAAGGGCGGACTTCTTTCCGGTCGCTTGGTAGCGTTTCTTCAAGCCGCGCAGAATTGCATCGGTCGCAGCTTGGTCATCTGCATCTGCCTGCCGTAGAGAAGTGACAATGAGCATGGGCGCATAGCACAATAATGAAATCGTGACTTACGACGGCAATGACAATATCCGCATTGTAGGCGGCCTTCTCGAGGATCTCAAGGTCTTGGTACGCGCCAATAATCGGCGTTACCTGCGGGTACTTGGACGAGATGAGAGTAGCTTTATCCTTGTTGCGTAGAAGCGCATTGATCTTGAACTGCGCGGCTTTAGGATGCACTAGGAGGCGTGCTAGGACAGCACCGCCAATGTAGCCTGAAAATCATGGTCAACAAGGCCATAGCCAGGGCAATTTTTTCTTCTACTCACCGGTTGCGCCTGTAAAAAAGATGTTAATGGTAGAGGACATGGCTTTGACTTTCTGGGAGCTGTTTGGGAGTATGATAGCACTCACCTTTCTGTATGTGGTCATTAAATACCCTCAGAGATTGAAATTATGCAATATACAGGCTTTGACATCGTTCACAATGAGATGGTTAAGCGCTCACCGCGGATTCACACACACGCCTGACATGTCCGTGCAAGCCCGCTGCGAGAAGGCAGCTGGAAAGCAGCCTCGGAAATCTGGAGATTAACCGCGTCCGTGCAACTTCCTTCTAATGGCGATTGCATACGCAAAGGACCAGCTCAAGCGCTCATAATCTCTCGTGGAGGAAGAGCTTCAAGCACTGGGATTCGTAAGAAATTTATCATCATAACGCGTCTACAGCACACTGGGTACAATCCACCGAAATCTGGCCAGAATATGCTAAATATAGCCTAGTTTTAGAGTGAATAAATTGACCAAAATCTGAGCAAGAATTTTGTAAGAAGTTTTATCAAAACTTCAGACTTTCCTGGCACAGGATACACTAGATATACATTCAGTAATACATACAGTTTCTTCAGAATAACCTGTTTGATAATCATACTATATTCTTGTCCAAAGTACATTCAAATTTTTGAGAGAGAATATGCAAAGAAAGTTCAAGTTATTCTGTCTCACAATCATGCTAACATAATTTACAGATTTGTCAGGATATACTGGTAGATAATATCCTGAGGATACTGTGGAGAAAATTCAAAATAGTACATACAGTATTATTGCCTAGATTATCTTAAGATTATTGGG
>KN832559.1:720528-774902 GCA_000827205.1 Plicaturopsis crispa FD-325 SS-3 | reverse complement strand
TGATATTACACAAACCTTTATCTGGATATTCTTCACTATAATCTCACAGTAATGTTCCCAATAATCTTAAGATAATCTAGGCAATAATACTGTATGTACTATTTTGAATTTTCTCCACAGTATCCTCAGGATATTATCTACCAGTATATCCTGACAAATCTGTAAATTATGTTAGCATGATTGTGAGACAGAATAACTTGAACTTTCTTTGCATATTCTCTCTCAAAAATTTGAATGTACTTTGGACAAGAATATAGTATGATTATCAAACAGGTTATTCTGAAGAAACTGTATGTATTACTGAATGTATATCTAGTGTATCCTGTGCCAGGAAAGTCTGAAGTTTTGATAAAACTTCTTACAAAATTCTTGCTCAGATTTTGGTCAATTTATTCACTCTAAAACTAGGCTTTATTTAGCATATTCTGGCCAGATTTCGGTGGATTGTACCCAGTGGCACACGCCACCTGTGGCGAGTAACACATCGTCCGTTCAATGCCGTTGCCTAGGTCAAAATGCTTTGAAAGACTCACTTTGTTTTGTTCAGATATGACTGTCATACAGTGCTTGAAAATTGCCGCCTTCTCACTGTAGTGAGCAAGTACTTAGAGAGCACACGGCGAAAACACGGTCAACGAGACTTCGACGGAACCTTTTGTCGCGTGCGCGCCATGTGTCCTGTCGAGGAGTTTAGCCCCTGACTCTTGCGGAGGAAATTTCATGTTTGCCTTGTACAATTTCCGTTCAATCCGTTCACTATCATCGATCGCACCTAAAATGTCTACTGCTGTCACCAAAGCGTCTCCGGAGCGCACTGCAGAACTGCTCGAATCGCTCTCAGAAATCAGATCTCGCGTTCAACGCGTTTCTTCCGCATCTGCGACCCTCGTCGCTGTGTCCAAGTACAAGCCCGCCGGGGATTTGCTTGCATGCTATGAAGACGGCCAGCGCGACTTTGGGGAGAACTACGTGCAGGAACTAGTGGACAAAGCGCAGCAGCTACCGCTAGACCTGCGATGGCACTTCATCGGGACACTGCAGTCTAATAAGGCGAAAATCCTCGCTGGTGAGTCAGTCGCATTGTTTCCACGTCTCGAATGCACTGACATGTGAGAGATGACGATCAATAGCAATCCCTAATCTACACACCATCCAGACTTTAACCTCTGAGAAGGCTGCGACGGCGTTAAACAAGGCGCTCCCCACTGAACGAACAACCCCGCTTAATATCCTCATACAAGTCAATACTTCTGGCGAAGGCGCGAAATCTGGTCTCCCCCCTCTGCAGCCAGGCGCCCCTGCAGACTCCGAACTACTAGTCCTCGCACGTCACATCATCACTGCATGCCCGCGGCTGTACCTTCAAGGCCTCATGACGATTGGCTCGATCGACCAGTCACTCGCAGCCGCGGAGACAGAAGAAAATGCAGACTTCGCAGCGTTGAAGGCGACTCGAGATGTTCTGCAGGATTTGCTGAAGGCAGAGAACCCGGACGGCAAATGGGGCGACGGCGGACGGCTGCTCCTGAGCATGGGCATGTCGAGCGATTTCGAGGCCGCATTGAAGGCCGGCAGTGACATCGTTAGGGTTGGGACCGGCATATTTGGGCAGAGGCACTTGAAGGGCGAAGCGGTTTAGCCTCAATATTTATCTGTATCAGTGAGACTAACATTTTGCAACTGGTGTGTGGTTACAAGATACTGCTTGAACTGGTACTAATGTCTCCCGCAGTGTAAGCATTATAGTGGTCACTGATCAAGTCATTGGAGGCCGTAGCATGCACTACTCATTGACATACTTTGCGCTTTTTCTAGATGGCGTGAAGACGTCCCGCTCACTACCTAATGCTCAAGGTGTACCGCTCCCTCATTCTAGTCATCGCATACGGCAGACTCAGAGTCAATGTAAAAGTATCAATCTCAATGCCTGATGTGATTGATTGTTAGGAAAGTCAGTACTTACTCTTCCAAACATCGCCCCGACTCGGAGTCCGACTCGGAGGGGAATCATAATCCGAGTCTTACTTTTGTTTTCCCAACGGTCGTTGCGAATATGTACAGGTGCGGAGAGTTTTGAGCTCCTTTCAACTCATTTGTTGATGCGAGAAGACTTGAATTTATAGTTCCAGTAGGTGGTACGCAGAGATTCCTCGTCTAGCCCCCAATGCACACAATTATCGCCATATAGAAGATTGCTACAAGGGCCCATCCCCGACGCGTTCACTCATTCTGGGACGTCGTCTGCGTATGTGTCTACTCGGCGCCAGCGAGCGCTTGTATACGCGTATATCACGGGATCTTGATCTCTACAGGTATATAGAGGGCAACGCGAACCAAAAAGTGTCACTCCCACAAACCTACAGTCATGTCCTCCGTCACCCATATCTTCTTTACAGGCGCAACCGGTATGTGCGCTGAATGCTCGTTCTGTTATCGCATGTAGCAGTAACCATTATTTATAGGCTACATCGGCGGGGCCGTCTTAACACGTCTCCTCGAGCACCCTAAAGCCGCACAGTTCCAAATACATGCTCTTATTCGCAACAAGGACAAAGCTGCTCTCATCGCGTCCAAATATCCCCAGGTCATGCCTATCATAGGAGCGAACCAGGACATCGAGATCCTCGAAAAGGCTGCGGCCGAGGCAGATATTGTCATCACCGCTGTATGCTCCAGTTGACTATCCTGTCGTTTACGCGGTCGTTGATATCTTCGTTTTGTCACTGGCAGGCAGACATCAATGATCAAGTTGCAGCCAATGCAATCTTACGCGGGTTGAAGAAACGCTACGAATTGACTGGGAGAAAGTCTGCGCTAATCCATACTGTACGTTTTTACTGTATCGCTAGGCCCTGTGTGTCGATGAGTACTTTTCACTGATTACACAACGTATAGTCTGGCACAGGTGATGATCTGTCACAGAAAACGCCGTCATTCGCCCGAATATTGACTATCCATGAATACAGGTGTTGTAGCAGACAATGCAAGAGGTCTTTTTGCCGGCAAGGATATTTACCACGACGGAGACCCAGAGCAGATTGCCTCTATCCCTTCCACGCAGCCTCATCGAACTGTAGATTTGGCCATCGAAGCAGCCGACACCGCAGGTCAGTGGCGCAGCCTGATGTCAACGTTCCTGACCACCGAAAATCCCACATCCGAATAGGCTACGTCAACACGTACATCGTCTTGCCTCCGACGGTATACGGGATAGCTACTGGGCCTCTTGTCGACATCGGGTTTCAAAACAACCATTCCATACAAATCCCCCTTCTCATCAAGGTGCGTTTCGTTGCGCAGATTATGATATGACAGTCGATGACATCCTACGCGGCGTGACAGGCCTCCATTGAAAGAGGGCAGGGCGGTGTCGTAGGCACGGGCGCCAACTACTGGCCCAATGTCCACATAGATGAGCGTATGTATCTATCCTAGTTTTGTCTCCCGTTCTTTCAGGACTGCTCCACGCTCACAAGCAATCTTCTATACATAGTCGCAGACCTGTTTATAGTAATCTTCAACTCCCTGCTCTCTGGAATCGATGAGGCTCCTCGCGGCCACGCAGGCTATTATTTCGCCGAGAACGGCGAACACAGGCTATACGACGTGAGCGCGGCAGTCGCCCAAGCAATGTTCGACCTCGGGAAGGGGAAGGACGCTACACCTATGGTGTTCTCCGAGGAGGAGATGGGAGAGTATTTTTGGGTAACTATACTTAGCCTAGTTGAAGGTTTAGACCCATGCCTAATTGTGCAACAGGCTCCATGGCTGGGCACTAATTCGCGCGTCGTCGCCGAGCGTGCAAGGGCGTTGGGGTGGAAGCCTACTAAGACAACGGCGGACTTCCTGGCTAGTATCAAGCCCGAAGTTGAGGCGATCCTTCACCGAAGAGACGAGTAGAAGACTTTGGTAGATGCTCACAAACCTTGACACCGGTGCTGACAGCCTAGTCAGCAATAGAATCCTCTTGGAGCACCAATCTGATACGATACTGGTTTTACTACAGCAAGAATTTACGTTCAAAACTTCGTACTGGCCGTCATCCCACAAGTTATGGTGTAATGGCTCAGAAGAAGAGTTGAAGTCGGACCGCACGAATAACCAAGCGATTGTCGGTGCCGCACGCAACGCACCTGCAACTAGATTGACTCATGTGTGCCCAATGGCCATGGCCCCATATTCTCCCATACGGAAGTACGAGGCCGATACGAAGAGACCCTCTCCACACTGGTCGCCGGTGGTTCATCGGTGGCCGAGTGCGTGAATCGACTGACTAACGCATTTTTAACCAGGTATATAATGGATGGCCTGATCCAGGGGTTCCAGTAATCCAACCGAATTCTAACAGTATCATCACCAGGCTTCAGACAGCACTTGTAATGTCCTCGACCATCGACATCTTCCTCACCGGGGCCACAGGTGCGCAGCGTTCTCTTTCTCTTCTAGTGATTGATATAATTAAACTAACCTTTAAACACTTACTTCCAGGCTATATTGGCGGCACGGTCCTCACGCGCCTCCTCCAGCACCCCAAGGCCGCCCAGTTCAGGATTCGTGCGCTCATCCGCAACAAGGACAAAGCTGCTCTCATCGCGTCCAAGTACCCGTCTGTCACGCCGATCATAGGCGCGAACCAGGACCTTCAGCTTCTGGAGGACGCAGCAGCCAGTGCTGATATTATCGTCAGTGCTGCGGACAGCGACGACCTGCCGGCGGCAGAGGCGATTGTGCGCGGGCTTAAGAGGCGACACCAGGAGACTGGAAAGGTGCCCGTGATCATACATACCGTGCGTCTACTCTGTGGTCTATGTTAATTATGACCAGGGATGATCGCTTATAGCGATTCTAGTCAGGGACTGGTGGGCCCGCTTGTCGTGTGCTCTTTTGTGGCAATGTCTAATTGCACCCACTTCGACACGTAGGTGTCCTCGGAGACAGCTCCGCCGGCATGTATCCTACCGAAGACATCTATGACGACGCGGATGCAGCGCAGATCGCCACGCTCCCTGCCACTCAACCGCACCGACGAATTGACTTGGCCATTGAAGCCGCCGATACTGCGGGATACGCGAGATCGTTCATCGTCCTACCCTCCATGATATATGGATTGGCCACTGGCCCCCTCGTTGATATCGGGTTCCAGAACCCTCATTCAGTCCAGATTCCGGGTCTTATAAAGGTGCTGGGTGTTCGATGAAGTGTACTCGCGAGACATCTGACAGTGACTCATTTTAGGCCTCCATTCAGCGAGGACAGGGCGGCGTCGTAGGCAAGGGTGCTAATTTCTGGCATAATGTCCACATCGATGAAGGTATGTAACTCCTCAATTCATTTCTGCCACTATACTGTCTACTAAAGATCATTACAGTTGCAGACATTTACATCCTAATCCTGGACGCAGTCCTCTCTGGGTCCAATGCAGCGGGCCACGGTCAGGAAGGGTATTATTTCGGCGAGAACGGCGAGCACAAGATGTACGACGTTAGTGTCGCCATTGCCAAAGCTTTGTTCGAGCTTGGGAAAGGCGAGAGCCCAGAGCCGACGACGTTTACAGAAGAGGATTATATAAAGCACTTTGCGGTGAGTGTGAAGCCTCACTGACAATATGTTGTATACATCGTTGAAAAGCGTACTCAATTTCGATTCTGGCCCAGATTTTGAACCTTTCAAGGAACTCGCGCTCTCGTGCAACCCGCTCGAAGGCACTAGGGTGGAAGCCTACGAAGACGACGGATGATCTGCTCGCCAGCATCAAGCCCGAAGTGGAAGCCATCCTGAAAAGTGGAAATACGTCGATGCACCTTTATCAATGATCAATCAACCGCGGGGTACTCTCCGTCCGCGCAGACCCGGTCGGGAGTATAGACTGGGGAATGGTGTACCTGTATCTCAGCTGTATGTAGTACCTTCTGAAAGCCTTGCAATTGAGTGGCATGTGTAAGTCGGACACCGCGCGTGACTAAATTTCCTGTCGCCTGAGCCTGAAGCCCCTCATCATCGACGTCGTGGCTCATTGTACCCTCATTGTGCCCTTGTTCATATAATCAAATGCACCTGCTGTATGCAGTAGTCGTGTGCTCACGTTGAGGTTGCGTCGGAGGGGTACCGTCACGCGTCTCTGTGGACGGATGGCTACAGTATACGATCTTGTCTTGCTTTGAAACACAGGCCTGTCTGTCTTGATCACTCCATACGGCGCGGAAGGATTTTCAAAGTACACGGGCGGGAAGCACTGACAGGAAGGTAACAGTATTACATTTATGTGGCGCTGCCGAAGATCTGGTACCTCCTGCAAATGCTGGGGCCGATCTCGTCGTACTGCGCCTTTGTGTGGCAGGATGTGTAGAACTCGGGCTGTGGACGATACATTATTGGCGTTGCGCGGTACGTCGGCGTCATAAGGACTCACGAGGGATGCTAGTAGGGAGCCGCCGAACCACACAGCATACCTATCGACCGATGGTTTGAGACAACAATAGACTTTCTGAAAAATGGGAGAAACACACCGTTGACGCTTGTGAGAGATGACGTCCACCTCGACACCGGAAGACTATCGCGAGCGAATGATTAGGATCTACAGACATTGTGGGGCCGTGATGACTCACTCTGAGAGCACTGCCACTTGCAGCTTGACTGGCATCCAGTCTCCTGTCGACTATCTGCTTCAAATCGCGCTTGAGACGCTGTCCGAAATGCTGGAACATTGTTGATCCTCCCGATAAGACTATGTTCTGCAGAGTTATGTGCACGTCAGATGATTTGCATACAAACACGCCTAGCATATGAGTGTACCTTGTACAGGCCACGCCGGACATCGATGGGAGATTGTTGAATGACGTCGTCAACAATATCGGGAAGGGGTGTCAGGAAGTCCGAGGAATAGATTTCGGGATTGAAGAAGATTTCAGGAGCGAGGAAGCGTTCGTATCCGACGTCGACGCCATATTTCTGTGTAAAATCGTTATATGGTAGCCCAGAATAATGATGCCAGGTTGCCTTACCCGTCCGGTTACACTGTATTCACCCTCGTATCGCTCGAAATACTTGTATGGTTCGGCGTCATATTTCCGGAATTCTTTGACGATATCTTGGCAAACATAGCTGTAGTTCTCCTTCACCTTCCCGGCGATCTTGAGCTGATCCTCCGGAGGAACAGTAGCCATCTCGCCCCGCTCACGCATCAAATTGAGGACGAACTGGGAGATATCGCGGCCGGCGATTGGGATATGTTTAATGGCGCTGCCAATGACATAGCCTTCCGCACAGGGGATGACGTGCGTGACACCGTCTCCGGAGTCGATGACAGTACCCGTGAGTGTCCGGTCAACAACGCGGTTGGAGGACCACGACGCGGCCAACGCGAGGACTGCTTGCACGGCGATATACAGCCCTTTGATATTGAACGACTCGAAGAAGATCTCAGCTGTTTGCTCTCTGTTTTCTGGGGGATTGAGCGGAGGTTCAGTCTGCAGAGAGTCGTCAGTACGAGCCTACGCCAAGAAGTCATAGTAACTCACGAGGAGGAAGTAGTGATCCTCGGGCTCAGCTCTCAGATATTTGAAGATTGTCTGTTCCCAGTACCGCTCCATGTGATCCCAGTTGTCGATCATACCGTGTCGAATAGGATAATGGACGCCATAACCGGGCGTCTTCGCGTTAGCCAGTGCCTCATCTCCGATGAAGAAGTCAAGGTCCTCTACTCCGCGTTTGGACGCAAGGTGACCGGGCTTGGATGGCACAGCAGGCCCTCTTGCAGCCTGTGCAGCACCTCGTGTCGCGATCGCGGTTGGAAAGACGCTGCATTGCGATGTCAATTGTGTGCCCCCGCACTCAAGATTGCATCGACTTACAATGACGGATCTGAGTTGCCCGCAAAGCTGGCCAAAGATGCTCGTCAGTCGATATTTCGCCTGCACATTTCTACTACGCACCCGACTTTGGAGTACCCAGTACCATTGTCGCAGATTATAGGCGCGAGCAACGACATTTCGTATAGTCTGAGGGAAACACTGGAGATCGCGACTGCGAGCAGGCGCAGCGCTGAGTCGGAGAGTGCCGGATTATTTCCAAATATGTAAGGCCAGACGCCGCCGGATCGGCCTCAGCTGCAGCCTGCTCAGAATCTCTGGTTAACGTTATTGTATTTCATCCTAATTTCATCGACTTTCAGGATCTCAACGCCGGCAGCACACTGGACAGTAAAAGGTTCTCTGATGGACGATGCGAAATCACGGCCGTTTGTGCTCGCGCTCCGGATCGCACCTCTGCAAAGTGCCTCCAAACTCCATGGGATCACTTCTTGTTTAGGACCCACAACAAACACCTAAATACTGCGTGCAATGGCTCTAACAGGTCTCAAAGTCGTCGAGGTGTGTCCTCTACCCTTGCAAGCGAATGCACGATAGCTAACAAACACGCCCCAGTTTGCAGGCCTTGCACCAGGACCTTTCGCCGGCCTCGTTCTAGCCGACAACGGCGCAAGTGTCACACGCGTCGACAAGCCAGGCGCGCAGACCAGTGACCTGCTATCGCGCGGAAAGCGGTCTATCTCAATCGATGCTAGAGTGCCTGCGGGATGCGCCGTGCTCAAAAAGCTCATCTCGGAGGCAGACGTCGTGATCGACCCCTTCCGCCCGGGAGTCATGGAAAAGCTAGGATTGGGACCAGAGGTTTTCCTCGGCGCAGGGGAGACGCGTGGGTTGAATGAAAAGCTGGTCTATGCGCGCATTGTCGGGTAAGCTCCTCGTCTATGAGATCGAACGGATAATTAATGTAATGACAGGTTTCCGCGGACGGGTACGTAAATATGCCATATCTCGCATTCCCTACTGATGCCTATATACTTGCAGGTCCGCACAGAAATATGGCAGGTAAATCTTTGGTGGCTTCGAAGTGCGTACTGTGTTGACCTCAGTTCTGTCAGGTCACGACATCAATTATCTCGCTCTCAGCGGTCTACTTCCTGTCAGTCTGTGTTCTCATATTTGCATGCATGCGTCCTCACGGTAGGCTCAGCTCTTGCCTGGCTCGCCGGTGCCGAAATTCCCACTCAACCTCCTCGCCGACTTTGGCGGAGGTGGCTTATTTTGTGCAATCGGCATTCTCCTCGCACTTCTAGAACGCACCCGTAGTAAGCGCGGACAAATCGTCGATGCAGATATGGTACGTACCTGTCTTCCTTGGCCCAATGCTTATTCGAATATTTTGCAGGTCACAGGCACGCGTTATCTTGCGTCGTTCCCACTTCTTCACAAGTATCTTCAGACGTCGTTTTTCTCGGCCCCACATGGCGAAAATCCACTCGACGGAGGCGCGCCCTATTATGGGGTGTACGCGTGTGCGGACTCCCCGCAGCGGCTGATGTCCGTAGGCGCCCTCGAGCCCCATTTCTTCGCCGCATTCCTAGCGTTGTTCGTCAGAGAAGTCGGGCCTGACGAGAGTGGGTGGGTTCCGGTCCCTGAAATGCAAGAAGACAGAGTGCATTGGGGTAGATTGCGAACCTACTTGGAGAACGGATTCAGGACGCAGACCAGAGATTTCTGGACCGGAATATTTCACGGTATGGCCGCGTGTTAATATCGTGTTTCCAATGGAACTGACTCTCCGTAGGAAGCGACTGCTGCGTTGTGCCGGTGCTTACGCCTGACGAAGCTATCGAGGCTTCTGCTTCCTCATCGCCCACTATGCATAGCCTCCTCTCGCGGACACCGCCGCGTGCTGTAGCGGAGGGCCCTGAGGTCGTTCACCCTGGAGCTGATACATATGAAATTCTTGCAGAGCTTGGAATTTCTCAGGATGAACGCCATAGGCTTGCCGCGGACAGAGTCATCGCACAGCCGCACGAAAATCCTGTGAATGCCAAACTTTGAGTGTCCGTTCCCAGTACTATTTATGCACTCACGCGCCTGTATTTATCCCTGCCTCGACCTTCGTTTATGCACCCGAACAACTACTTCATGAGATTTATCGCAGTATCCTGAGCAAAGAGAGATATAAAACATATAGACATGTCAGTACACCGAGCACCGGAAAGTTGAAACAAGTACTGGCTTTTCCATCATCAACCTTAAAGTTAACCACAATCGAATGCCGCAATATGGGGAAACGGCTCGTCTTATTGAGGCGCTTGGGCGCTTTTCGACACTGGATCCCTATTTAAGAGTACTGTCCGTGTCTAGGCTGTTGCACCCCGTTCCCAAGCCATCTGCACACCTGCAGGATGTCCACTATGCCAGTATACGATGGCTGGGGCGTTCCCCCGCAAAAGCAGTTTCCTGCCGCACCGCACCTTCAACTAGAACACGAATACGACATCCCCAGCGGCAATGGCTCATTCGACTTTTCGCAGCAGGGGGACGTGGGCAACGGCGAGTACATGCAGCAGTTTGCGTCCGGGCCCCCAGCTTCTGCACCCCAGTTCTACTCTACACAGTTTTCTCCTCCATCCAACGGGCATGCGGCCTCAGGAACTCACCAGCATCGCGGCGTACCATATAGCGCAGCGCCGGGTGGCTCGTTTTACCCTTCTTCAGGCCCTGGACTATCTGCGTCCGACTTCACTTTTACGAGCCAGCCCCAATTCAAGGCGGGTGCTCCGCCCTATCCTCCCAAAAACCCATCGACATCGTACACACCGGCGTATGACTATCATGGCCAGTTTGCAGCCGGCCAGAGCGCACCCGCTACTAATTTTCATGCGAACGACGGTGGCCTGACCCCTCCTCAGGTATCTCCTCCAATGTTGGCACCATTCCAGCGGACTGGTGCCCAGCACTACAAGACCAAAAGTGACTTGCATGCATCCAAGAGACCGCGTGGGGCTCCAAACGCCGATGACGGAGATGACGACGATAACCATGTCCCCGAAAATGCCCAGGACGGAGGAGCAAAAATCAAGCCGTGAGTCGTATCCTGCCGAAGGTTACCGCACTAACGTGTTTCTCCGTAGTCCTGGCGCTTGTTCTCGGTGCAAAAGCCTGAAGGTATTTAGATAAATATGATGACCCCCTACTTTTACTGAATCTGCTCTAGGTCAAATGTGAATCCTCGTCAGACACGGATCCGTGCAAACGCTGCTTGAACGGAGGGCACGAATGCATTACCCCGGGCCGCAAAAAGCGCAGGGTGCCTCCGTAAGTGTCCACTTCGTCTCTGTCCATGTTGCAAATATTCATCGGCAATAGAAAACGCGAGCATCTTCTGAAAGAGATCCGCGAGCAGGCATCGGAAATTCAAAGACTCATGGCACTGCTGGAGGAAACCAAGGCTCCCTCCCCCTCGTCTAGTGGAGATGCTGACCTACACTCTCCGACCCTGGGCTCCTACGACTCGAAGCCCGAAGTTCGGGACTGGCTCGCGGAGGCGCGCGCATCCATCGATGCGTTCGGTGGCCTTATCGGTGCCGGGGGCGCCGGCATGACGAAGTCCCTTCTCGTAGACGAGGACCCAGAGGATTCTGAATCTGACCCAGACGCGTATGAAGAGGCCGTGGAGGACCTTTATGGTGAGGGGTCTGGCGTTGACGAAAGCCCCCGCTCGGAGGACAGGGCACGCAGCACTTCGAAGGAACGCGATCCGGCGCCGAAGAGGTCGAGTGGCGACAAGCTAGCGACTATTCCGTCAGGTGCTTCGCCATTTGGGCTCATGGCGGATATGGCGCTCAAGAAAAGTCGGCGAAGGCGGAGCAGCGTCGGCTCGAACGCGGATGACGTGGGCCTCGCAAATGACAATTTTTTCCGGCCGAGTACGCTCCCTATCTGTCGCCGTGAGTACAGAAGGGGTATTGACGATATGTGGTACTCTTAGGTCCCGGGCCCGATCCTGCTAGGACCGCTAGCAATGGATCTCACCAAGAGCCGCAGGTCCCACATATTCTTTCACGCGGCATCATAACTACGAAAGAAGCTGAGAAGCTATTCAGCATGTGCGATCTATTTCTCAATTTGCTGCGAAACTTTCCTCACAACGAAATAGATATTTCGACTACATGAACCTCTCTGTCTCCCTGTTGGACCCTGTGATATATACTGCTCAAAATACTTGCTGGAGGAATCCCTTCCTGTTCACCGTCAGTAAGTAGTTTTGCCCTGTCATACTTGCTGGATATGCCATTGATAACTTAAACCAGTATGCGCCATCGCTTCGCGATTCTACACGGAGCGGCCAGAGCTTTACCACCAAATTATGAAGTACGCTCAGTTGGCGGCTGGTACTGCACTCATCAGCGGGCAAAAAAGTGTGGATGTCTGCCATGCTTATATTCTTATGTGTCTTTACCCTGTGCCTGCGAGGCGCTGGGAAGAAGACCGGAGTTGGATCTATCTTGGGCTAGCCATCCGGTGCGTGCTGTCATCGAACAAACCTTTGTGCCTCGCAGTGCTCATGGTCCTTTTGCTTCACAGAATAGCGATAGATCTCAATCTTCACCATCCGAACACAGCGACGCCCTTGAACGAGCATCATGCGCGGGAGATGCTGAACCGCAGCCGTCTCTGGCTAAACTGTTTCAACCTCGACCGTTCGACGGGATCGCAGTACGGAAAGACGCCCATCATCCCGAGTACGGACTATGTCGCGAACAACTCGGTCTCCTGGTGGTGCAGCTCCGCTTACAATCTGTCCAACTTCGACGTGCACACCTGCGCGTACAACTCCGAGCTACGGGTCATGGGCGCCTTTTTGCAAAAAATATACAATGACCCCAAGCATCCGACCGGTTTGAACAAGGTGCGAATAATCACCCTGTTACGGTGTCTGTCTCTCTGACGTGTTACATGTCCATCGCAGGAGGCCGACTTTGAGAAGATTGCCATCGAAACAGATGATGACCTTGTCAGTCTAGGCGATCGATGGTTCAAGTGCCTCGAGCAAGGCGACACGACGAATCCGCAGTTTTGCTTCAGAACTGGGCTCTTACGACTCGCATACAGCTACGCGCGACTTTTAGCACTGTCATTTGGCTTCCAGCATGCTTTTGGGAAAAACAACACGGACGAAAACCCGTTTCTTCTTCGGGTAGGTCTTTATCATCCTCTCTGTAGCGGTTGGATATGTTAACTCAACACTGTTTTCAGTGTTACCGTGCGGCTTCGGATGTTGTAAACACAATCTTGAACGACGTTGCCAGACCAAGTCAAAGTACGCTTTTCTCAATTTTATCTGCGTGGTCGAATGCTGATGTCTATGCAGGAGTTTATCTGCGCCATGGTCCTGAAGCACAGAGCGTCTTCGTGACCTTTGCATGTGCATTCCTCGTCAAGGTAGGATTCTCATAGCCGCAAGCATTTTCGCTCTGATATTGACACTCGCTGTCAGCTGTTGCAACCCAAATTCGCGTCGTACCTATCGAGAGAACAGCGAGAAGAAATCAGAAGTCTGGTGCAGCAAGTCATCGACCTGCTTGGATCCCCCGACATCGCCATCGACGACCGCCATGGCCCCAAGCTCTATTCACGTTTCCTCAAAGGCCTCCTTGCCACACCGATGGCGAGGGTCGACTCGCAATCACCAAGCGATCTGAAGACCCGTCAGCCCTCGCTGCCCCGCCAATCCTCTAGCGAAACCAGCATCGAATCTATCACCGGCAGTAGTGTCTACGTTACATCCCCTGGAGAGGATGCTCCCCTGTCTCCTCAGCCAACGTCTGCTACATCCATGGCCTTCGATCAGTTCGCGCCTCTTCTAGACGGCGCAGAATCCCTAGCGCCGACGGGCCGGCGTGCCTCGCTCGACACACAGCCGATGCTAAACATGGACGCTACGGACCTCTTCAGGCCGCCACTGCCGTTCGATGACGAGCTGCTGCAGTCGATGCAGCAGCTGAGCAACCACGCCTGGCATGACACGGCTATACCTGGTGAGCTGAAGTCGTGCCAAGGATGATAGTTCGGACTAACCGACGCGCACACAGGGTTTGCATGGATGAACCAGATGCCGTCGCCTGCGCCCGACGTGCACATGCAGTCCGCTGACCCCGGTTCAACCATGATGACAGAATTCCCGTTTAATTGAATATATTTCCTCTCGACTTAGGCTATGTACTTGGGGTTGTACGTATCGGTGTTGTTGTGCTATTGGCATTTCTCCCTGCTTTCCTGTTGTCTTTTGTTGACCATGTTTGTCTTGGTTGTATACTCCATCGCTGTACGACAAGATAGAAATAATATATAGTTTCACCGACAACATTATGATGGTGTATACACGGTCCAAGGTACCCTCTACTGGAAGATATGCAAGCTGCATCCCTTACAACCGCGCGTCCTTGGGCATGCCCCTCATTGCCTGTCGGACACCAAGATCGGCCAGCACGTCCTCGGCTAACAAATGTATTTTGTTAATAACAGTCCAGCGAGAATTGGAGTTGAGGAAACTGCTTACCGCCTCCAAGTAACGAGTCGAATGGGATGGTACGATGATACTGGGAAGGCGTAGATTAGGGAAAGGAACATAGGCGGGAAAAGCAAAAGGGACACGCACATGCTCGATGAAGCGACCCATCCCCGACTTCGTAATGCCACGGCCACCAAATATTTGCACAGCATCCCGTGCAGTTTCCTGGCCACATTGTGTGCTGTAGCTCTTCAAGAATGCGATTTGCCTGTCCAGCAGAACGGATGCGAGGGCATGATCAGCGATCATACATATGAAGACCGTGGACCTGGCATGTACGCACCCCGCAAGTTTCGAGGACTGCTCTTTGTAGCTCATGTTGTTCATCTGATATGTGATGCTCTCGAGCCAGTTCTGCACGCTCTCAGCCCGCGCAATCATCGCAGCGAGTTTCGACCGGATAACTGCCAACGAGTTGAGCGGCTTGCCGAAAGCCTTCCGCTGGGCGGTCCACCTGAGTAGCGTCGTCAGCACAACACGGCCTACAAAAGGAGTAAGACTGAAAATTTACTTGAGGCACTCTTCAACAATGGAGCGCTGACTCCGTGCTGACGCACAGCACATAACCCACCGCTCGTGGTTGAAGTTGCTGTCAATCGTTGTCAGCATGCAGCCCTCCCAATCACCTGATGTGGGAGTGTTACCTGAGGATGACGAATATTCCTCCACCCTCGGGGCCGAGCGTGTTTCCAACGGGGACCTTGACGTTCTCGAACGTGATATAAGCCGTACCGGCGGTAGTCGAGTAGCTCGTCTTGATTTGACGAGTCTCTACACCCTCGCTGCGCTCAACCAGTATGACCGTAAAGCCATCCTAAAGTGACTGGTTCAGTATACATATCTCACTGTACCGAAAGACGAAGACATACCTCCGTTTTGCAGCCAACAGTGAAGCTAATGTCGCGGGTTGTCAGTAAAGCGATACATGAGTGAAATGACACGAAACTTACTAGTCTGCAAACGTGCCGTTCGTTATCCACTTCTTGCTGCCGTTGATGATCCAGTATTTCTCGTCTTCGGTTTTGGTCGCTGTCGTCTGCAGCCCCATGACATCGCTTCCCGCATGCGCCTCAGAAATAGCCAGGCATATGAATTTCTTGCCCGATAGTACTTCAGGGACAACTTTTGCTTTGAGCTCGTCCGATCCGAAGTTGAGCACCGGGGGAAGACCGATGACACAGCCACCCTGGAGACCTGCGAAAACATTTGGGGTCAGTTATATCCCCCAACGGAAGATATGAGCAGGCGTACCGTCGCCGTAGCCACGAGCACCACATCGAGAAAATTCTTGAGTGATGATAAGTTCCTAAAGAGAAAAAACCGGGTAAGTAGGAGCGCAACCAAGGTTTGAGGAGATCGCATACGTGGAAATAATCGAACTACATGCAGAGTTAAGCTCAGTCAACGTCAACAGCGGGTACTAAATGTACGCACTTTCTCGGGAGTCACAAGGCCGTCCATGAGAGTGAGACCTTGCAGGTGCTTGCCGGGTCCCATACGCATTGCGTGTAGGTTCTTGGCCCTGTAGTCCTGTTAGCAAGCGCGCGATACAGATAATTACGCGCACGTACGCCATGGCGTCTATAACACTTTGAGCAGGGCGTTTTCCTGGAACCTTCATGAGCATCTATATACAGCCCAGGGATGTAATGATGCTCACCATCCTCTTCACGAGCCTGCGCGTCCGGATATATCCACTCGTCGTGGAAAGCCCGCATAGCAGCTTGGAACTTCCTGTGACCCTACTCGCGAGATTAACTCGCGTACTTCGCGTCGACATACGTGCACACCCACCTCAGTGTAATAGGGGCTGTGGTAACCCTTCGCGAGCCATGTGGGTTCAGCGTATGGCACTTGACTGAGCTCTCCCGGAAGAGTGCTGGAGAGGCTGCTCTGCTCTTCGGCGATGGTGCCAATCTGCAGGCGCTGGTATTGCGGCTTTTCGAGGATCTCATGTCTGTGGAGGCTGTAGAACGCCTCGGTGGCGTCCTGCCCGGCGATATCGACGAGGACGAACGAGCCTCCGGGATGGAGGTTCTTGAAGCGCGTCAGGTCAAAGACCTTGGTGTCGACGATGACCCACTATCATCGGTATAAGCACACGCGTATATAAACGAGACAAAATCGTGTTCGAACCAGATCACCGTCTTTGTTGTGCTGCACGCGGAGTCAGGATCCGTAACGCGCCAACCAGAGTAGCGAGCGACGCACCTTTGCGACCTCATCTCTCGAGAACTGTTTGAGCAGTTTGTCTGACATGGCGGTTAGAGAGAGAGAGGTGAATACGATTGACGGGACTGGCTTGTGGCCGTGATATATCTTTGCGAGGCTTTCATGTGTTTCTTGCGATATGCACGCCCGATGCACGACAGCCGATGACGGACTTCGGCATCCGGGGAACTTGCGATATGCGGGGACCAATCCGCTCGCGATAATTGCCCCACAGAGAAATCGAATTGCTTACAAGTTACAACGCTGTAGGCAAGCTGTAGGGCAAACTCGAGCTCGTCTATTAGCGTCCAACCGTTACACTTTCTTAGCAATATGCCCAAGACGATAAGCCAAGTCCAATGCATGGATTCGTAGGCCAAGACCCGAAATAAATAAATAGGACCACGGCTCGTGGTAAAAGGGTAAGTGCCAAGATACGCCGCAAAAGCAAGAAGATAGTATAAGATTCGATTGCCTGATCGCAAAGGGGGGCGGACAGCGCGTCGAGCAACGGCGAAGATGGGGGTGTACACATATGGCCTAGGAGTTTGATCGCATGCAACCAAATTCGCAGAGAAGAGAATGGTATGCAACTAAAGGGTAAGTAGGGTGAGAATGAATAACCAAGCGGAGTATAGATCGTGTCCGTTCACTGCGAAGACGAGTACTGCGGCCCAGTTGGCGGCAGCGGGAACGCGCCCTCAATATCATCCGTCCTGTCGGTGTAACCTGTCATCACCGAGCTCCGCACGACTGACGGCTGCATCGAGTGGCCGCGGAGAGCGCCGCCCGGCGACACATCCAGAGCTGCAATGAGTGACTGCATGGCCTGCTCGCTGCTGTCGGTGCTGGTGTGCGTCAGCAGGCGCGAGTCCGTAGAGATGGGGGCGGGTGCACGGGCAGCGTGTGCGTCCGTGAAGGGGTTTTGCGAACGGGAGCGTGAACGGGAGCGCTTGCCTTGATGCGAGTCGCGTCCGCTGAAGAAGGGGTTGTTCTGGCTCTTACGCCGCTCGACCGGGGGCTCATCTGCAAATGGGTTCTGGACCTCGCCAGTCTCGCCCTCGCCCTCGTAGTGCATGACCTCCGCGGACTGCCAATTGTGTTCCATAATTGTGGCTGCGGGAGTGTTGCGGACAACAGCAGAGGAAGTGACAGAGCCCGTGGAGGCCATGGAGTCAAGATGGGAGGTATTGAGTTTCGAGTCCCTGAACGAGAGGAAGGACTCGTCGCCCAGGGTATCAGCATCGCCCCAGGATATGGGCGCGCCAGCGTCGACCCGTCCCAGGAATTGCCGCTGGGGGGTCTTCGCAAGCTCCTCTGCGAGTTGTGGATGATACTTCGCGAACGCCGGCGGGCCTCCGAGGTCGATTTCATGTCCACCATCCGAGGTAACTTTCTCGCTGTCGCCCGAGCGTAGACTGGGAGACTTCTTGAACATGGTGAGTTTCTCCATCGCGGCCGAGTCTGCCACCTCCTTCGTCTCCGACGCATCATCGAGCTTGGCCCAAGGCTCAAGACGCGAACGGCGCCGGGCATGCTCTCCGTTGGCATTGCGAGCGTCGGAGGGCGACGTAGGACTGCGCGAAGTGGATTTCGGCAAACGGGACAGGCGACGATTACACCGGACGGCAAATATGATAAGTACAATGACTCCAATGATCGACCCTACGACTGCGCTGACAACGCTGCCTATGGGTATATCGCTGCTGCTGCCGGAGGAGGAGGATGACGGTTCAGCAGAGGCTGCAGATGAGACCGAAGAAGTCGGTGTCTCCGACACGACCGGTGCTATGCTAGCAGCGATTGGGGGGACGGAAAAGGTGGCGGTAGATGCAGCTGCCGAGGTGTCAAGCAGGAGACTGTTGGCACCGGCAGTGGCTTGGGAGTCAGCTACCGACGTAGCACCTGTTATACCAGACGCGGTAGGTACGGGAGGTGGGTCCTGTCGCTTGTGTAGACGCCTTGCCGCCTGTGGATGGGCGGGCATGGCAAAAGTGGCGGTTGGGGATGGGGATTGAGCGTGGGGGCTACAGCGAACGAGCGACGGTGGTGTGAAAGAGTGTACAGCAGCTGCTGGGAGCAAGTTGCAAGAAAAATAAGCTGAAAAGCACTGCGGACTCTGGAGGTATTGGCAAAAGTGGTCAGAGTGGATAGAAGGACACGGAAAAGCTGGACGCACCGACTAAGGCAGACTGTTGCGCATCAACGAAGAAAACGAGATACTTGGATGACAAGACCCTTGAAAAATTGTCGTTGTCGGTGTCGTCGTCGTCGTCGAGATCGACGTTGGAGGGAGAGTTTCAAGACGACGGACGGGATCAATTATTGCGCCAAATGAGCCCGAGGCGGGCGTTCAGGCGATGCCGCCTCGGCAGGCGGTTGCCATTCCCACGCCTTGGAGCCAATTCACACTGCGGCGCTGCGGCGTCGGCGCCCAGCTTTCATCTGCTCCTTCATCTTGCCTTCATCCAACCTTTATCTTGCAAAATTCCAGTGGACACCAGTAGACTCATTCCTTTCTATGCAAGTCGGACTCAAAATGTGCTGGTCCTGTCACCCGAACTGCAGCAAACATTCGCAAAACTGTCGAGAAGCTTGAGTCTAGCAAGCCCGAGTTCGGACGGCATGCAGGTATGCGCACGCCTGCCCACCCGCAAAGTATCAGACGGTGCGCACTCTCGGAACGCACCACACCACTGTGGCTCACCCGTCGACACGTCCACGCGTTTGTATCCAAATAATATCGCACCTGTCACGCGTTCACGCATGCATCCACTGCCATACGTTGACACAGCGTTGACATATGATCAGACGCAAGGTTTTTCCGCCTATTCATTATGCGTGGCCGTTCGATCTATACGACATTCGTGGACCATTTCACCTGATCGGGCGCCAGTGGTCGACGGTGTCGTTGCGACTGACGTCGTAATGAAATTGAGCAAGCGATGACGGTGGGGAGAGGGTGAGCGAAGAGAATCTCGAGGTCCAGGATAGAGGCGGACTGGCTAGACTCCTCTTTGCATGTACTTACGTTCCATGTGTGACATTCAATGCCATGAGATTGCGTCTGGAGCTAAGCCATTGAAGAATAATCCGAGTACGAGCAAGGACGGGCATTTCATGCATCATGAATGCATTGGTTCCAATGACAGAGAGCACCGATTGATTTCGACTGATGGCAGTGAGTAGTGCTACGGCCAGCGTAAGAACCAGGACCTAAAATCGTTGCAAGTGTTCCTCAAAGGCTTTCGCTTCCAGGAAGAATACCATCGGCATTGCTAATACGATCTTTCGCCTACGAGTCAAGCGATGAGCAACGCGGCTCACAACTGAACAGAATATGGGCTGTCTTACCTCGGCCAAGATGTCATTATCGATCTCAGGTAGCGCTTCGAGAGCTTCACCATTCCACGGGACGATCTCCCACTTCGTTGGAGGATTCTCTATGCAGAGACAAATGTCTTCCGGGAGATGACCGCCGTGGTCATCTCTAAATTCTTCGCGCAATTGACGCTCCTCTGTACGGAGCATATAGTCAGTGAACTCAGTTGGTGCAGCCATCGCAATGGGAAAACGTACCTTCGGTCATGGCGTCCAATTGCGCCATCATAGTCCGGACGATATTCTCGGCCGCTTCTCGATACTGCGTACGCCGCGCAATCTCAACAAGTAACTTGTTGAACGAGGCTTGATAGAGTAGGTAGCGGTGGTTGAGCTCCTCGAGTGTGAGTAAGTGATGCTGAATTTGCGTCAGATGGGCATCGCAGTCATCCTTTACTAGGTCAGCCTGAGCCGGACGGCAAGAATAGCGGGTTACTTACTTCAACAGTTTGCTGGCGTTGTAGCATCTCAGTCATGATGTCCCCGAGTTCGTCTAGATCGTCGAGAACATTATGGTGAGTCTGTAATCGCTGCTGGGACGTAGACTTTGCAGTCATTAGTTGCTGGCTTTGACCCATTTTCCGCTAGGGTGAGTGAGTGGCGCGCATGCACACAGCGGTTGCACTCACTGGGTAGCCTCGATAGCAACTATGCCTTCTTCAAGTTCTTGCATAATGGAAGGGAGCTCTTCCGTATCCCTATTCATGTCTTGGACAGTGTAAGTCTCTCGGTGCTCATTTGAAATTAGATCCCGTCTCGCTGACCTTGCAGATCGTCTTCGCTGAATACTTCGCCTGCCTCGCTTTCATGCAGTGCACTGGCCATTTGGTCATAATGTGAGGCCAAACTTTCCAGGTGGTTCGCCATATTTGTGGACACCCCCTCTTGAGAACGAATTATGCTCTCGATGGGAGGTAACGGCTCGTCGTCCGGTAAAGAGGCCTGGATTGTCGCGACTGTATTCGCAAGTGTTTCCGGATAATCGACCGTCGCAGAAATGATATCCTGTTGGGAGTTTAGCCTGAAGGGACTACCATGGGGGTCTGGTGCTCAGGTTCGTTCACTCACGTCGAAAGTAGTCCGGTCATTGTCCATCGTCTCGAGCACATCCTCGATCGCCCGTTCGTCCACGAAATCCCGCAGCGTCTTCCATTTAGACCGGTCTATTCGATTCTTGTGGCCGACACGGATGTGGCGCACGGTCCCGGTGGGGCTATTCTCAGGATGTTGAGCATTGACGCCGTTCTCTATCTCCTCGTCGGAGTGCTGACTGCCAAAGAGGGAGGAGTCCGAAGACTGCTGGTGGAAATCGGGAGGGACCAGCTGCGATCCGAGAGACTCCAGAATAGCGTCAAGTGCATCCGTACGAATTGCGCGTTCCTTGTCCCATTCCTTTGCGTATTCGCCCAGTATGAGAACGGTAATGTTGACACGAGGGAATGAGGCTCATACGTTTACTCGTTTGCCTAGCTGGGCGCGTTTGTGCTCAATGCTTTTGGCCACGCTCGCAGCTAGCTGACCACCGACAAACAACCAACATCAATCTCTGAGAACTAAGAGCGCAGCAGGGACTTTGCTTTACCTTCAGCTGTTCCAGGACGGCGTCAGTGATCCACCTCACTTTGGCGTCGAGAGCCAGGACATCGACTGCACATTGCGCAGACGCGTTTGACAGAGAGTTAGCGCGGGAGCACAGCTGTTCGCCGTGCTGCAGTGCTTTCTTGGACTGCAAGACCAGTGAGACCAGGTGAGGCTGTTCAGGACGCGCCGCCGTTGGCGAGGAGGCCATGGTGCGGAAGGAACCTGTATTTCGATGCATTCGCCCACGCGCGGACGTTCTTCTCGCGCCGCCGCACTCCTTAATCTCGACCATCACTATCTATACGATATACACACAGATATACCTTGGATATACCTCTTTGTGAAGAACTTGTGCTCATAGAAATCTGCATCAATGTCTTCTATGAAATCATCGTCGCCGACAACCAGAAGCAGCCCTCTTTGCCTGGCATGCTCGTCTTCGCTGCCACCACGGATGGCGAGCTCATCGTCTTCACACCCATACGACGGTTCGGGCATATTTATCACTCGGTGCTGCAGGAGACCGATCTGCCCTGCTTGTATCTCCTCCAACCCTCGGCTGGCTCGGTATGATCCTTGTCTGGCTTGCTTCGGCGGTGCAGGTACAACGGCGAGGTCAGGAGGTCGGAGCAGCGTCGCCCCAGAGATTGCTTCTGCTGCTCCACGAAATCTGGACGGTGCCGTTCGAGATGAAGATACATACGTTATCGGCGATGATGACGAAGACGAGGACGAGCCCGCCGGCCTGCATCCTTCCACCGAGGGACCTCCTCCATACTCCGCTTCAGCGGTAGACTCGTTTACGCCTGCTCCTGACGCGCCGCCGACTCCTTCTTCCTCGGCCCTAGAATCTCCTGCTCTAGAGGGCGATGCCTCTACGCAGGTCTCGCAAGTTGAATATTATATAAAGTCCGACGACACCTTGAAAGGCATAGCCTTGCGATTCGGTGTGAACGTGAGTGCATATACCTTGCAAAATGCTACAAGTCTCATCAGCTACGCAGGGCCACGAGCTATGCCGCCTCAACAATCTCCCTCCGAGCACACTGAGCACTACGCCGCATATATTGCATACTCGTAACGTGATCATACTTCCGGCATCCCGCAAGCTTCTTGCTCAGAAAGGCGCCCTCTCGCAAGGTGATAATCAGGAGCGCGAATCTCGTAGAGCCCGTGAACGTGCTGAGAAGCGACTGCAGACGTTGACGAAAGAGGTTGACTGGAGGGTCGCCAAGGCCTATGTTGCGCTCGCCGATGATCCTGAAGACGTTTTGGGCCATTACGCGAAGTTCAAGGAGGACGCCGTACCAACCAAGGGTGTAAGAACGGACGTCGAGAGCCGGGCCCTTGATAGATATCTAGACGATGCGGAATGGGAGGAGAGCGAGAGGAGGGCGGGTAGGTCGGCCATCATCCCAACTTTTCCGTATTTTTCGAGCCAGTCGAGCTCGGCCAAGAAACGGGGGGATGCCGCTGGCGGTGGAAGCAAGTTGCTTAGGCGGGCATAATCTAGTGCGTTGACTCTCCTACTCTTCTATACACAAAGTACTCAAATTTGATATCCTAGTTCATATGTATAACACAATGTTGGACTTGTTGTAAAATTAATTCACACGTATGAACGCAACATACCTGCGGTGATTCCAATACATTTTTCCCGGTGAGCAATAGGAATCCTTGTCTTTCACTCCGCCAGTCTCACTCATGTCCTAGTACATTGTAGCGCTCACGAAGACTTTTATTGTAGTTAATATTGGCGAAGCATTCAGATCCAGAACGCCTTCCGTGGGGATCGGTCTATATGGAATTGTGCTTCCCCTCGTTTCCCCGGTTGCTCTTGCGGGGAGCAAGAAGTTGAATTATGATTCAGCCGAGTGGCCGCTGACCTAGTTGGCGCTCGTCCGGCTGCGCCATAAGTATATGCGCCGTGCAGGTTTCCCTCGCACGCTCGAACGTCTGTTAGCCACCCACCGCAGCTGCAATGGCATCGAAACAGTTTACGCGAGACGAGGTGGCAAAGGTGAGCCATCACCGACAGGTAGCATACGCCGGGCGACGTGGTATCTAAATTTTACACCTGCAGCACAACCGAAAAGGGGACCTGGTAAGCGTCCTTGAAGTAGAACCTGCATTGTTACTTACCGTGTCATTTTAGTGGGTTGTGATCGATTCAAAAGTCTTTGACCTGTCTAGGTTTGCAACTTTACATCCTGGAGGGCCGACGGTTCTCTACGACGAGGAAATCGGTACGTGTCCGATTTCTCAACTTTGTTTCCTCGTTCCGCATAAAAAACCACGACCTGATACAACTTAATGGCTCAGCTGGACACGATGCGACGGAGGCATTTTTCAGTCTGCATCGCCTGGAGGTTCTGCAGAAACCGCAGTATGCACGACTGAAGATAGGCACCATCGAGGGCGAAGAGGAACAGATCAGACCCCGCGCACCCGGTGCTCTCAGCACGGTCCCTTACGCAGAACCAACCTGGCTTTCGAAAGGATATCATAGTCCGTACTATAAGGAGGTGATTATTTCGCTGGTTTCCGCGGTAATTGTTTCTCAACTAGGCCCAGAGTCATCGCCGTTTCCAAGCAGCATTCAGGAAGTTTATCGACGAAGTAGTATTGCCTGATGCCATGGCTCGGGAGGAGGATGGGAAACGGCCCAGTCAATATGTTTTTGACGAGATGGGGAAAATGAATATGTAAGCGGGCCAGTTGATGCACAGGTTGTGACCATGTACTAATCGAGAATTAGCCCCGCCATGAGGATTGGACCTGGGCCTCATCTGAAGGGTCTTCAGCTTATGGGTGGAATCCTTCCTGGCGAGGAGGTAGGCACAGTCGTTTTCTCGAGGAGTACCCTCGGAGACTTACACGTCGTTTCAGTTCGATTATTTCCATGAAATGATTATATGCTTGGAGGGACCTCGCATGATGCAGCGTGGTGAGTACATTTTCATCCTGTATTTGTGGCGAGATCTCAATATCTTTCTCCGTAGGGTATCATGACGGGTTCGTGCTTCCTTTCGGTACCACGACGACTAGGAACCTGCATTAAAACGAGTTTATATACAGACTTGGTATGGGCACCGTCATAGCCCTTCCTCCTATTGTCAACTTCGGTAGACCTGAGATCCGCGATAAAGTTGTCCCCGATGTACTTGCAGGGTGCGTACTCCCCACTCTGTGTGTCGTGCAAAGCTGATTCATCATCGTTCCATGCGCGTTGTATGAATAGAAAGAAGCACATGTGCCTTGCAATCTCCGAAGCCTTTGCGGGAAGCGACGTTGCTGGCCTCAGGACTTTTGCGGAAAAATCCGCAGATGGAAAGTACTGGACTGTGAATGGCACTAAAAAGTACGTCTCAAAAAATGTTTTAGTGCGGCGGGATCCATTCAGTATTGTATTGCAACATCTACCAGGTGGATCACGAACGGAACGTTCGCGGACTAGTGCGGCACACCCCTTACTTCCAAGATCTCTAATTTATCTGCTCAACAGCTTCACTGTGGCGTGCAAAACCAAGGTATTTGCGAATCTATGCATATGCATATATGTAGCTTTCTTTGCTCACAGTCGTTACAATCAGGATGGCTTCACCGTTCTTCTCGTTGAACGTGGCGAGGGAGTGGAGACCAAGCCTATCAAGACGTCGTACAGTGCGACGGCTGGCACTTCGTTCGTTACGTTTGAGAATGTCAAAGTGCCTATCGAACACACGCTGGGCCCCGAAAATGGCGGTCTTCAAGTCATTTTCAGCAACTTCAACCATGAAAGATGGGTAATGGCATGCGCTACCGCAGCCACTCAGAGAGCAATAGTCGAGGAATGTTTGAAGTGCGTTATACCACTTGGCTCTATCTTATCAGACGGGACATCCATAGCTGATTACCTTCCAGATGGGTCAACCAACGCAAAGTATTTGGCAAACCTCTCGCATCACAAGCGGTGATTCGCTCAAAGCTTGCCGCCATGATATCGCGCGTCGAAAGCACTCAAAACTGGCTTGAAAATGTTACCTATCAGATGTGCCATATGAACGTATGTCATAGCTCCTGGGAGGAGTCTAGTCAACTGACAGGCTGGAAAACTACCATCTTGCAGTATCATGAACAAGCACAAAAGTTGGCCGGGTAAATGCTCCTCGTATCTTATTTCGGATTTTTGCTAATGCATTTTCTCAGTCAAATTGCTCTGGTCAAGATGCATTGCACCAAGACCGCCCAAGAAACCGCCGAGGACGCGGTGCAGATATTTGGCGGTCGGGGCATCACAACCACAGGCATGGGCCGTCTGGCAGAACATGTTCGTCCACCTTCCGGGTTATTCGTGTCCTTTCTGTACTCCCTTATTAATCTCGGAGTCTTCAGTATCACCGGACTGTCACATTTGATGCTGTTCTTGGTGGAGGTGCGTGTACGCCGCTTCCGCATGTCACCTGCTTTTGCTGACTGAGCGCTGGCGTAGCTGAGGATGTTTTGGGAGATCTCGGTGTGCGCCAGGCGTTCAGAACCATGCCTAAGAATGCACGTTTGTGAGCAAAGGCGAGCCGGCGTTGTAGCGCATAATGCAACTGCACCCTCCCAGTGCCACGGCCACCTTCCGCCATTGTACTTCCTCATCATGTGACTCCCGCAGGAAACGCATCTTTCAGCTCTGACAAGTACAACTATTCAATGAGTCTCAGCAAATTCTCTTCTAGTCGTTGAACTATGCCATCCCGTCACACTTGACGCTCATGATCTGTGGAACATCGCTCGTGCATGCCTCGCTGTTCATTGAGTCTTTCTTGCATTTTCGCTGCGAATCTCTTTCTCACCGTCTACGCGAATAAACGCCCTTAGATCCGTGGATTGGCCATGGAACGCCAAGAATATGTCGCCGAGTCCGAGCTTACATAGTTCAAGTACAATCCGGGCTTCACGATGTCACCACTGACTGCTGTACGAAGCTACTGGATGCTTCCTATGGATTCCCATGCGCTATAGTATCCATGGATCATAACTGAGCGCTTCTGTGTATTGCACTTGAAACGGTATTCCGCGGATTTTTATTCAGAGACAATGAAACGGCCCACTAACGATAACCTTTCCATCGACAGTCACCCCGTAGACGGATGCCTTCCCTGTCAGATTATCACCAAGCATCCTCGGCCGGTCTCGTGCCCTTCCGTCGCAGGGGGGTATTTAAACGGCCCATTGGATATGCGAGGTACTGCACAATCCACCTAACTAGAACATCAACTAACATAACTGCTATGTCGTCACCCAAGAAACTCATCCTTGTCATCGGTGCTACTGGCGCGCAGGGTGTGGCAGTCATCGACGCCCTCCTTCAGCCTGGCGAAGATGGGACGCCGTCCCCGTACGCGATACGCGCCCTCACTCGCGACCCGTCTCACGCCAGAGCTCAAGAGCTCTCAAAGAAAGGTGTTGAGTGCGTCAAAGGTAATGCTATTGTTGCGCACCTTCCTATGGTCAATTCAATCTCATCATTGCTAGGTTCCTTCGACGACTTCGCGTCTGTCGCTGCCGCTCTTGAGGGATGCTACGGACTGTTCAACAACACAGACGGGTAATGCCTCCAGCCCTCTCTTTTCTAGCGCCAGTACTTACTACTGTCCTCAGGTTCACTGTCGGCGAGCAGAAAGAGCTGTTCTGTGGCATGCGAATTTTCGAAATTGCAAAAACCATTTCGACTATGAGACATTACGTCTGGAGCAACCTCGACTATGCTACCAAGGTTCGTTGTAGATGCCACAGACTACAAGCTCCCGAAGTGCTGATATCTCGTCTGTCAACAGAAAAGCGGTCATAAACCTGAGTACAACACTGGTCACTACGACGGGAAAGGTCGTGTAGGAGACTGGCTCAAGGCGCAACCGTCGATTGTCAGCGAAGACAATATGTCGTGGTCTACGGTGCGTAAATTCCGCTCACAGCACCCACAGTAGACTAAGCCTGTCCCTTATCAGCTCACGACCGGGCCATATATGGACATGCTTAATCTCGTGCGCGAGACCTCCAACATATTTCTATCTGCCATTTCTTGACGGTGTACAATTTTTTTCCACAGCCAATGTTCATGCCTCTCAACCGGCGCAAGGACGGAACGTTCGTGTTCGCGTCTCCTATCGGCGACGGGCACGTCCCCATGGTCGCGCTCACCGACGTCGGTTTCTTCGCTCGTTACATCTTCGACCACCGAGCGGAGACGTCGACAAAGGACCTCGAGGTCGCGAGCGAGATCGTCGGCTGGGAGCATCTCGTCGAGACGTTCACGCGCGTGACGGGACAGCCGGCGGTGTTCAAGCGCCTGACGCTGGACGAGTGGTGGAGCAATTTCACCAACGTCGACGCGCCGATCGCGAACGAGAGAGCTTATGGCGATGGGTCTACGACGACCAGGTGCGCTTTACCCAGGCCGTAAATCTACCGGATTTGACTGGCTAAAACCCTACACACTGGTGTAGACAGAACTTCAGCGCTTTCTGGAGGATGTTCCGTGACGATATCCTTCAGCGTGATATGGATTGGGTCAAGAAGATCAATCCGAATAGCCACAGTGTCGAAAGCTGGATGCGCGAGACGGGATACACCGGCGTGGGGTACGCGGGATTGCTCAAGAACATCGAGGACAACAAGATGTTTGGGCTCAACCTGGAGAACATGGCCAAGCTGTAGATCTATGCTCGGAATTCGTCGCGGATATCATGTAGACTTGGAGCTGTGCGTTGATAATATAATGTGTATGTTGCTGCCCCCCTCGGATGTCTTGACCTTACCGTAACTGCTACCGACCTGGTATCGCAGCAAGTGCAATATTCGATTGCAAAGATAATGAACGTTGTTATACAATGTGTCTCTGGAAGCGAAGGCAGAACGAAGGTCTTCAAAAGAACTGGGGAGTAGGTACAACAAACCATACCCAGATACGTGCTAGTACATACAGAGCTATTCTAGAATCTCTAGGGGTATGGCAGATGACATGTCATGGCAGAGGGAATACGGATAGCAAGTGGTAAAGAGGTATCAGCCTGCTCGTGTTCGACACGATAAAATGGTATGGTGTGCCTGCAAGGCGGTCGCACTTCAAAGCGCGACGGTGAAGGAGAACAAGAAAGCGGCCAAAGAACAGCGGGTAGAATTGCGAAGAAACCCAAGGACGGATCGGCAACGTCATCATCTAGAAATTCGACCAGGAAATGACTTCGTCCCTGGAGACCATCCCGGGCCTCTCGATTTCAACAGTGATGCCCAAACTCGAGCTACGCACAGGTCGCTCGGCGCGGAGGCCCTTGACAGGCTTGATGAACGACCAGGCCGGAACGACGCCAAGCTCGACGCCGTCGTCAGAGGGCTTCGCGCCAAAGGCCTTGGACTTCGAGCCCTGGAAAACCCCGGCGCTCTCGCGCGCGACGACGCACCAGCCGTCGTCGAACGACTGGACGACCGTCAGGCGCTCACCGACGTGCGTGATGAGCAACTCGTCCGGGAGCACCGGGTTGAACAGTTGGCGGACCTTGCGCGCGTGGCCCGCCGTGGCCGTCTGCGACGAGGCCGCGGAGAGCATCGAGAAGCGACTGCCCGCCCCGCCCGAGGTGACGCTGTAGGAGGACTCGCGCGTGAAGGCCGGTTGCACTGGCGAACTCGAGCCGGACGAGGCGGTGGAATAGATGGAGGGGGACCGCGCACGGCTGGGGGCGTGCAGGGCGAAGGAGAAGGGGCGGGGTATGGTACCGGATCTGCGGTGGAAGTCGAGGATATCGTCGTGCGTGGCGGCGGGAGGGTGCAAACGAGCTTTTTCGGGCAGAACGACGGACTCGGTCAAGCGAGAGCGCGAAAAAACGTCTACTTGACTGGATCTAATGATTTTTTATTAGCAAACGGTGAACTAAAAAACCAATGCTACAGGCAAAAATAGGATCTCTTCAGCATTAGAAAAGAAAGAGCTGTGTCGAGCCTAGACAAGCTGTTTCAACCAGAAAAAAGGTAGCAGCCCACACTCACTCCGGAAACTTCTCGTCGGCGTCCTCTTTGACCAATCCGCGCACAGAGAGGAACGCGGCACCGCGTGCATTGTCCCTCTTTGCCTGCGCACGCTTTCTAACTGCCCTGATAATCAACCAGAGTGCGCAGCCGAGGACAAGTGCGCCTGCCGCAGCGATTCCAGCAAGGTATATTGGGTTCGTGATGCTGCTCGTCGAATCGTCCGCACGACGAGACAGGGCGCGCAATAGCGAGGTGGTGGGTGCCATGGATGGCACGTCGATTAATCGTAAATCGACGGACGGTTGTCGGTGTTTATTTGGGTTTTATATCAGACGAACGAATGAGCGACGTGAAGTAAAGAATGTCAGCGGCGAACGATACGCCTAGGGCTCTTGAGGATGCCCGTGTAAAAGGGACCTGGAGGAAGGGAGGGAGAAGGTGAGTTCGAGGGATCGTTGATGGAGGAAAAATACCATGTTTTGCAGTTCGACCTTGTGTGCATATGCGCATGGCAGCGGAGGATGATGTCGCCATGGCTTCCGGGCGTATTGGTTCGCTTTTATTAAAGGAATCGCTAGGCCTTGATCCGGTCAACATACGTCAGTCTATCCATCGATATCTTGCTGTAAATTTGTATGCTCCAGCTAGTCCAAAGAATCGATTATGCATGTCGTGGCTCACCACGAAAACAAAAACCTGAACGGCCGAGAAGAAGAAGCGCTGCAGACCACGCGGCGTTTCAAGAACGAACTCCTTCAAATAAAGCTCTCGGACTCAAGCTCCCCGGTTCAACGTCTGTTTCATGATTTCTTTCGTTTCATGCCATCTGCCTGCCGTTGTCCTGCGATTACTATGCATGCACAGGTATACGAACCTGTTTCGGATGGACCACGACGCGCTCCCGCCCTCATCGATCTCGGTTTCGTCTTTATTCAATATGAATTTCGCGTTCAGTTCGCGTAGTACGCGTCAACCAGCTGTAGCTCAGCCCCAACATATCCCCTTTTCACTTGGTTGCTCGTGGTCGCCGTCATATGCTTGTTCAATGCTGAAAATATATCGCCCCATTGTCCAGCAACCGCGTGGTGCGGCATGCAGATCACTGGCTCCGGGCACCGCGGTATTGGTCGTTTCATTGCGTGCATTGTCCCGGGTATCGATCCCAAATCGAGTAAGTACTCAAATGCTAGTGGTCTTACTACTCACCGATCGATATCGCTCTTGACCTATCTTGTTTTCAAGGAATGACACCGCGGCAGTCCAACCTTGAAACCGACGAAGCCATCGCGTTGTTTGCAACGGGACTCGGTCCTCCACTGGTCCTCCCTCTTCGTGCCAATGATCTCTGTCACGAGACGCGTCCAAAGCGCGTCAGGACACAAGCCGTGAATTCATCAGAAGGTGCGTTTAGCTTGATGTGCCAAACGAGGTGTACGCTTCACTTACTACGCCTCCAGAGTGCAAGCATCCACACGGTAGATCTTCATGAAGCGCCCCAATACTAGGAGTGTAATGTAATCCGGTACTACGATGGTGATGTGCGCGATTTTTCACCGCAAATCTAGACCTATCCGGATTCTGCACAGTGCGCGAGGGCGACCAAACATTTTCATGAGGTGGAAGTCCCACTCGAAGACCCACTTCATTCCACGGGCCCAAAAATGCAAATTGTCATGCATAGCATACCGTGCACGCGATGCCGCGGTGTTGGTGCGGAATCAACTTGAAGTGAGTCCTGTCCGCCATCAAACTGCCTTGGTTGTTGGATGACGGTGCTTTGAAGGTCATCCTGGTATCACCAGACGTTGTGGGGCTAAGCCTCGTACCTTCCATCTGTCCGAACAGGGCAAGCGCTCACTGTACATCCTGGATTTGAAAATAATTCCATAGATTGGGCCCGCGTCACCCAAACTGGCCCTTAGTCCACAGTCGAACTAGGAGACCCTGGGAAGTGGGGGGATGATATCTGAGACATGTCATTGTACAATGCCTTTGTGCATTCCTTACGGCGACCTGGACGAACGAAAGGGGAATATGTGGACCGCTGTGGACTAGATAATTTCCGCTTTGTCTGTCTTTGCCCGCCAATTTGATTACGTAAACAATGCGCGTTTGATTTCGTTGGCACTTTGAACCAACTTTGAACTTTCTCTCCTTGACTTTCTACTTCCACTAACCGTTCGTCAGCTTGTACAAAGGGCGCGCTGTTTCGCGTTCAAGACGCCCCCCTCAAGACTTCGCCATGGTCAGTCCAAACTCCCCCTATCGCAGTAGTCCTCTTCGCCGACCTAGGATGCACCCAAAGGCCACCTATGGTCGAAACAGACAGAGTATCGCAGATATTCAGGCCCAACTTGAGGAAATATTCGAACAGCACCCGCTATCGCACACCAACAGTGCAGGAGAGGCCGTAGTACCAGGAGACAGCCTTGTCGACATCTTTCGCGCGTTTTCCGAAGTCTATGACGATGTCGAGCTCATGACCGACACCGAGCTGGGCATGCTCAAGCAACTGCTCCAGGTGAACCCGGGGCTCGAGGTCACACCCGCAATGCTCCTCCAGTTCATCGCCACCCGCACTACAAACAGCCCGCAAGGATCGCCGCCAGCGGAGGACGACGCGCATCTGCCGGATCGGGGACGCGACTTCGACCGGGACGGCACATACAATCATCACTCGCGCTCATCCAGCAACGACTCGAACGGCACGTCTGTGTACCGCCCGCGTTCGCGTCAGAGTTCCGTCGGCCCGCCCGTGCCACCCAAGACGCCCACTACCGCAAACGGCCAGGCCTCGATATCCCCGCTTGACGCGTCGCGGCGGCAGCGCTCGACGCCGCTCGGAAACGCTGCACCTTCGAGCTGGACGACGAAACGCCCCATGCCACCTTCGCGGAGAAAGAGTGATGCTGGCAGCCACCACGGTCGCGCGCTGAGTGATTCCGAGGTGAGTTCCTACTCTTGCTGCGCAAGCGCAGTCTGCTGACACGTCTCTGCAGTCCGCGAGCCCCAGCTCGTTCGGCCGGACGCCCGGTCGCTCGCGTGCGCCCTCGAACCCCACCTCTCCCAGCTCGTACGCCACGCAGCCAAGCCTCGCGTCGATATCGTCACCGAACTTCGTTGGCTCGCGGCCACATTCGCGCACACAATCGCTCGGCTATTACGGGTCCCCACAGGACGACCGCGACGGCTCGCGCATCATGTCACCGCCGCCCGATTTCGACCTCGACAACCCAATGTACGATGGCGAGCGTCGCGACGGCAGCTTCTCGCGGCATGTATCGTCGCTGCCCATGCCTCGGTCGTCGGACGATTACGACTCAGACGGGGACGAGGACTCGTCGCTGGGTCTTGTAATGGACCGGTCTACCGCGTCGTCGACGGTGTCGATGGAGGCCACCGAGCGGCTCGAAGCCCTTCAGCGCACGAACGTGGACCTGGGCCACAAACTGATGGAGGTCGAGCGCACGCTGCAGCACAAATTGTCTGACCACGAGGTCGAGTTGGAGGAAATGCAAGGCCGCATCGAAGAACTGAAGAGCGAGCTCAGCTCCACAAAGCGGGAGGAGAAGGAGCTCCGGTCCAAGGAGGTTCGTCATTGCTATTTCGCATCGTATCTCCGCACTGACACGTATCGTTTCTCAGCGGCAAAATACGAACCAAATCACTGCACTCGAGTCAGAGATTGCAAAGTTGCAGAAGAATCTCGAAAATTCGCGTGCCGTTTACCAGAGCCTGCAGAAACAATACCAAGAACAGTGTGGTGCGTCCAGGTCATCTATACATGTCATTGCTTTTTTAACCATACGCCGTAGCTGAGTCCGAACGGTACCGAAATGCATTGCGGCGGCGCGACGAGGAGGTCAAGGACTTCCAGGACGCGGCCGCACTGCAGCAGATCGAAAACACCAAGTGGGCGAAGGAGCACGAGGCGTACGAACACCGCATCCAGTTCCTCGAGGAAGAGATCGCCATCGCCCAGGCGGCGCACACGCAGCTGGACGAGCAGAAGCAGGAGAACCTCATGCTCAAGGAGACCATCGACCGCATGCGCTTCGACATGGACGAGATGCGCAGCAGTGCGTCGGCCCTGCACACCCAGGGTGGCGGGAGCGGGGTGTCGAGCGCCGCGAATAGTGTGAGCAAGAGTCTCGGCGCGGAGCTGCTAGGGAAGATGAAGGGCCAGTGGGGCATGGACGATGACCTCGAGGACGACAGCTCGCAGGATACCAGTACGGAGATCGATGTCGAGCACGATGACGACACGGAGGGTGAGGATTTCGTCCAGACGATCATTACGCGTCATAAACGGGTACGTGACATTTCTTGGCTACGAGGCACACACTCACATATATTCTTCGTTTGCAGAAGGTCGCTAGTCGCGCGCAGAAGATAGAGACGAGACGGTACGAGGAGGTCAAGGAGTACTCTGACGCAGGTATCCAGCACGAGCTGGACGAATTCACTCGCTCCGCGAAGACACAGACGGATCCCGAGCCCAAAATCCTGACCGCGTCATTCAGCATCCAAACCGATGCACCCACCCTGACGACTTTCTCCACGCAGACCGATCCCGAGCCTGAACCAACACCCCGACACACCGCCAGCATGGAGATCCAGACTGACGAAATTGAGACCGCGACCGCGACCCCCGACGAAGACGAGGCACTAGCATCGTCTTCATCCACTGTGAGGCCACCTACACCACGCGCGCAAACCGTCGAGCTCCACCCCCACGACCTGCCGCCGGATTACGCAAAGGTGGCACAGCAGGACCGGGAAGAGCGCGATCGGAAAGTTGCTGTTGAAACTCTCAAGAGCTGGCATCCCGGTACCGACCTACCAGTCGTACCCATCGCGGGGGGTGTCTCCCAAGAAGCAAGAGAGGAATGGAAGGCGCTCAAGGCAGAACTTGGCGTCGACTGCTCCGTCATCGACAAAATCATTGCTGCCTCTGAACTCGCTGACCGCTCTCCCAAGGATGGGAAACACTCTCGCCGGGGCCGCTTCTACAACATATACAACACGTACATCTACGGCGGCAAGGAGGGCGGAGGCTCCTCTTTCCCCTCTGGCCCCGCGACGCAGCTGCTCCTGTGCGTCGGTGCGTCGGCAGCCGTGTTCCTCGCTATGACGCCGCTGGTGATGCCCCACTACTCCGTCCCTGGCTCCCCGACCTACTACGATCGCGCGGCCTGGAATAGCTTCAACTCCATGAGCGCCGGTGGCGAGGGCTTCAGCCCCGACAGCACCGCTGCAGTATGGAATCTTCTTGGCCGTGTCGGCGGCGGCGCCGCGCGGCTCGTTCAAGGCTGGCCGACATAGTCTCTCATCGCTTCTTGCACTGTCCCGTAGCTATTTTTATGCCCTCACGATTTCCACCTCAACTCGATTACTTACCATGCCTACGTTATTCCCTCGCAGCTTATTATCTCTGACTTATCATCGCATATATGCACAACCACTCATTGCCTCGATTTCCCTTGCACGTTGACTTCTCTCTTTTTGCTTGTCGGATAGACGTGTAACATATGTTGTATATGAACGGGAATCCATTGCGATTGAAACATCGAATATCATCCACATACACTGAAGTGAATCGAGGGTGTTCTGCCACTAGCTCTCTTGCTCTCTTAGACTAGTGTCCTCGGCTATGGTTTCGTAGTGAAACTTGATCAAATCTTCTGAAGCATGCTTTCAAGCTAGGAGGGATCCAATGGTTCTATGATGAATGGTGGTGTGGAAAGACAAGAAAAATAAGAGTAGTAACATGTGGTATCGCGGAAAATGGGGGATAAGTCCTCCGACCGCAGGACAGTGGTAAAGGCCGCTAAGTACATATATAAGTCGCACATTAATGAGAGTCCTCAGACTCGGAATCGGACGAAGAGGAAGGGGGAGACGCGGCCACTACGGAAACCGACGGCCTGCGGCGAAACTCTAGAGCCTCGGTGCTTTCGTCGTCGTCTTCATCGTCCGTGTACACGTGCCCGTGGCCCGTCTCGTCTGGATGCAGACGACTTGCCTGCAGGTCTCCAAGGCTCGAATTGTCGTCGTCGTCATCGTAAGCGCATCCCTGCTCGTGCTGATACAGTTCTTGGGCGAGCGGGCTCGTCGACGACCTGGGCCACCGTTGTTCATGTGCGGCAGGTTTTGGCAGGGTCGAGGGTGTTATACCGTCGGTCCAGGAATGCTCTGGGATAGTGGTTGGGATCCTTCCAGAGTGTTCGCCCAAAGAAGAAAGGCTCTGCGGGACGCTCAGTGTAAACGGCACCGCATCGTTAGCCACTCCGCCAGCGCCAATATTCAAGGCCTCGTCATCTAGCCGGTCAGCGCCCTGAACGCTAAGAGCATCTGTCTCGTAATCGGTGGCATCACCCCAGCTAGATGCCCGTCTGGCCGCAGTGAAGTGCATACTGCTGCCACTGTCACTGCGCCGGGGAAGTTTGTCATTGTGCCAGTCGCTGTCGCCGCTTTTACGGCTAGTATCATTGGAGGCGTCCGCATGGCTGGTAGAGGATGTAGCAGGGGAGGGTACAAAGGACGAAGCAGTCGACGAACTGCCTGGGGTGCTGTGCTGCCAAGACCGCGTGAGACGTCGCAATAACGAACCTCTACGCGGGTCTTGCTGACGGCTATCGCTCCACATCTCGTCTGTGGGGCTTGAGTCGTCGGCAGGATATGACGCTGCGGAAGCTGGGTGAAGGGGGCAAGGAGCGCCGAGCAGAGTTTCTGAGCCTCGCCGTGCTTTCTTCGGGGGCAAGGCTGACCCCATATTCGGTGCGGGCCACGGGTCAGCAGTTCCACGGGGCTCGGGGGTAGGAGGCGCCGATCGCGCATTGTCGATGTCGGGGTGGGATTTAGCGCGGCCTTTGCCTTTCCATTTATTCGAGAAAGTGCCGAAGTCGTGTGCAGGGGGCGCAGCGGGCGCCCGAGGACGTTTCGCATTTGCATCTCGCTTGTGCGCTGTAGTCAGACCGCGGGCGCTCCGGGAGCGTCCCATAGCAGCATCAGCTGAGGTCGTGCCCACAGTGTCCCGCTCGCGCTTGCCCGAACCCCGTGGTCGAACGGTGCGGAAGAATTTCTTGAAACGGTCCTTGTTCCATATCCACCTGAAGAGGAGAGGTGACATTGCTGAGCTTGTCTCGGTCTCTGTAACCTCGACCATCTCGACGTTGCTCGGATTGGTCGCTAAGAGCCAGCGCTCCTTGTCGACGATGTCGTCGGTGATCCAATGGTGTTCCTAGCGAAAATGGGCACGGTAAAGTACCGAAAACGTTTCTTTAGGGTGTGAAGACTGACCTTGAGACCGCGCAAGGTGATCCTTTTCTCGACATCCTTCTCCAGCAATCGATCGAGGACGTCCATCACTATGCCACCCTCTGATTTTGGGTCCTCAGGATGCCTTCCGCCTGTGGGCTTCATATCTGCCCCCATGACTTCGTCTGGACTCCAATCCATAGTGCGTATAGACTGATAAAGCATGTACTCTTGACGATAAGGGTTTTTGTTCCCGTCGTCGGGCGGCTGAAAGGGCGGTCTGCCAAAGAGCAAACAAAACAAGGTACCTCCTAATGCCCAGACGTCGATCATGTTGGTGATGGCCGGCTTGCGAGGGACCATCTGCACGGTTGAGGAGGAGTCGGTTGGACCCTGAGTTTCGAGCGTAGGTTCCGCTACGACCTCGGGAGCGAGGAAATGCGGGGTACCGGCGGTTTTGGAGAGATCTGAGTCGTCAAGGAGGATGGGGTCGTTTGGGTCGTCGTGCTCGACTTGACTTCGACCGGCCGCTGCGAGCCTCTGGGCGTAGGAGAAGTGCGAGACTCCAAAATCCGAGATTTTGACCGCACGTCGATCGGCAGTCCATAGGAGATTGGCAGGTTTGATATCGCGGTGAATAATCCCTTGATAATGTACTGTTGGAATTGTCAATAAATTGTGCGCAGTATTCCGTCAGATAAACTCCTAACAGTATTCAAGTCCGAGTATAACATCCCGGCAAATGCGTCTTGTTTGACTGCGGAATATGTTAGTTGGCGCGTACTCATTTCGATGTGGTGGGAAACGCACGAGACTCTGAGCAACGGTTTATCGTCTGAGGTTCTCCACTTTAGTTCTCCGCCTCCAAGGTATTCCATGACTAGAGAATATACGCGTCAGAATTAAGTAGTTAAGTTGAACAGACACAATACCGTCGAGTACTTTACCGACACTGTTGCGGTAAATCAGTCGTGCACTCACCCATCAGAATTTTCTCGTGCTGAACGTCGTCGATTACTTCTAGTAGTTGGACCACATGAGGGTGCCGGCACTTCTTCATGATTGCAATTTCTTTGCGAATTTTATATTCGGCGGTGCCCAGTTTATCCTTGTCTTGGGGCAGCGAATGGGACGACCCAAGCGTAGGCTGCTTACGACTTTGTTGGCGGAGCTTGTTCATCTTCTCAGCGCGAGGATTATTGCGCCTTACGACTTTAATCGCCTAATTTCGAGCGTAAAGTCGCGTGGCCACAGAGGAGTGCGGATTTGCTTACTACATCGTCGCCCGTCCTTGTATCCTTGCACCTGTACACATGGCCGTGTTGACCTTTGCCTACCTCCGGTCCACGTTCATAGTAGTTGTACATGATCTTCGCGCCGTGAACTGAGGACTGGAGGTTGGTAATGCGAACAGCCTGAGGCGGATCGAAAGCTGGAAGCGAGCGGAGACCGCCCTGCGAGGGGTCCATGTGCGAGTGCGCGCTCATCATTGAAATACATTCATGTGTTTCCTGACCAAATAGCCCACGAAAGGCTGCGCGAATAGGTGACGGAAGAGGACGAAATAGTGATAGCCAGAAGAAAGAACGAAAGTCGAAGATGGGCGCGAATACGGCTGCTTTGGAGCTGTCCAAGATATACAGGCGGACCCCGGACACTCTGTTCTGTCTTCCGTCTCTTCTGAATCCTCCGTCTCCGAGTCGTTTGCCCCTTCCCCTCCGCTTTCCCATCGGTTTATCTTGCACAAGTGCACTTGTCTTCTTCCTTTACATCTTTCATTACCTAGTTCAGTACCGCGTCAGTCGGGAAACACACCAGGAAACTGCAGTCTGCCGACGGTCTCCGAACGGCCAACACCCCAGAATTTCGCCGTCTCTCAGGCATTTAGAACGGGATGAGATCGGAGAGGACAACACAATGGGTGATGTCCGCTGACATACTTCAGAACCCCGAAAGTGCTGCTCTGACTTACTTGTTCAACGTGCAGACCACAACCCTAAAAAGACGGCGTCAGCGAATGAGTTTGCCTTGTACACGTCTTCGCGGTTTGCACCGACGAATGGCAAGCCATGCATCTCGTTACCCAGACTCCAGGCCGGGCTGCATGGGGAATGCGGGTGCCCTAGGCGTCAAGGATACCGGGGCTCTCATCTACTCACCTTCCATGTTGTTTTTCCGCACTGCCCACACTTGACAGCATAGCAGGTGTTTACAGGGATCTTTTGCTCGGTATACGCCATCGATGGATCTGTCGGATCTGTTTCATGTGAAGGTATATCCTAAGGTATAAACGAGGTGCGCACTTCTGTTCGATGTGGATAACTTCGGGGGGCTGAAGCAGGCGCCACTGATTTCTTCCTGTGCCCTTTTATAACAGTTCACACCCTCATCTAAGGCAATCAGCGAGGATGCTCAGATGGCGCTCGCATCGCACGGACAAACTGAGTAAGACTTGCACAAGCGTACACATCTCCACGTGATCCTCCCGTGAAGGTTTGAGATAAAGTGAGTACTTGCCTCTTCTGAATCTTCCGCGATATGTTCTTGTGCCCCGGGCATAACCTGGGACTCTACCAATCGAAGCGAAGAAGGCCACCGAAAACACCACTCTAGCTCCCAGTCGGCCTCCCACTCGACCAAGTCTTCGCGGTCTTTGCTCCGAATGACGAAGCATGCTTGAAATTCTGACCATTCACAACACATCGCTGCTCCAACATCGGTCCATCGATTTGCGAAATGACTGCGTGAGTCGTCCCCTCGGGATCTATCAAAGCTTAGCCTCACTAACAGCTTCTCAATTCAAAAGATAAGACCGTGGAATCGAGGGGGTGCTAGGGGGTACTCCGATGTGCCGTGTAACGCGGGTCGCCCTGGCGGGATTTCCGACCTGACACTATCCTGACCCTTCTACGGGAATGAATACGTTGCGTCGACTCTGGAAACACATCATTGTACATTTATCACCGCTAATAAAGCTAGTTTTGAGACAGACGGGTCCAGAGGACGGGAATCAAATCGCGAGCGCCACGGAAAACGGGATTGCATGTGAATGCTGGAACAATGTGGTCGGTACGTCGAGACTTTTGATTGGCAAAGCAGCGGTGCTAGCAGCCTCGATACTGGTGCGCGGCTATGAATGCAGGCATGTGTGATCGTACCTACCCGTCCCGCATGGTCTCGGTGCAAGAGTCGCGACGACGAACCATAGCCCGTGCATTGATTTCGGTGTACGAATGACGATGTTGGCTACCCCGGATTGAAGTCGCGAACTAGGTGTTTGTCTAGAATTGTCGCCTTGCTGTCCATGCGTGTAAGGTCTGTTCCCTCGGTAGGCGGGGCGTGGCTGTAGTGTGTGGAATCCGCCAAGGAGCTCGCTGAATGTCGTTGTGGGGGAGGGGCGACGCTTGTGGGGAGTGCAGGTCCGCCAAGTCGACCAGACGCACTGCCATTGATATTGTGTTTCTGCTAGGCGTGGTCAGCCCAGACCCAGCGAACTCTCTGTCTAGCAGCGGTGGCTCACTTAATCTCACGACACGAGAAATAAGTTGATCTGCTGGTACAATGTACACCTAGTTCTATACAGTTCTACAAGTCCATTCCAATGCATTACATACTTTTCAAACTCTCGTGACGGACCACTGAAGAATGAATACTTTCTGGCCAGCGTCGCGTTCCGCCTCCGTGAGCTCCGTGTCGACTTTGACCGTCCCTTTCTCAAAAACAGTCCCATCCCACAGTTCCTTCCAGCTTTCCGGGGAATTGCAGAACATGTGCCCGCCTCTGTGGTTCAGGACCTCCCTGTAACCCTTCTCGGGCCGTGCGACATGCATGCCAAAAATAACGGATCCCGGGAGAGGGGAAAGCAGGGACGCGACTCGTCGGGCCATTTGCAGCTGCTGGTCTTCGTCGAAGAGATGGAAGAAGGAAGACGCGTGTATGGCAGAGATGCGGCAGCGTAGAGGGGTGAGAGTGGTCAGCGAAGAAAGTGGCGGTGCGGGGCCGTCGGGCAGCTCGTAGCACGGTGGAGCGGGGTCCAGAAAGGCCGGATCGAACGCGTCTCCGGCGATGAAATGGAGGGGAAACGTCTCGCGAGTCGACCTGAAGAGCTCCAGGCCGTATTCATAATATTCTACCGTTCGCAGGTTTAGCACAGTGGTAATTCCTGGAGGACCTATTTGCGCTCACCGGGACGCAAATCAGAAGCAATGACATTCTGGATAGGGAATCCGTCGGCGACAGCTTTTCTCGCATCATTTCCGACTATACACAAGGCGCTATTTCAGATGCTCGCATGTGAACAGGAAGTATCAGGGCTTACAGCAACACCCAAGATCAAGCAAAATGGCGTCTTTGCGGGATTTAGCAAGATCTAACACATGCGGATAGGCCGGGAGACGAGATATCTTCATGCTGTTGAAACACTTCGGTCAATCATTTGCCGCTGAGGAAGAGTTCTCAAGACATACTTTGTGAATGCGAACCGCCGTATGCAGGGGTATGGATAGTGCTGTCAATCCGCCGGTCACGGTTAGAGCTCTAGGTGTGATATTGCATCGATATATTCGTTACCTTGTACGCCTTGGCCTGAACGGCCATGATATGATCCCGCAGTGCGTCTTCATCTTCAATTCCCGTTTGGGATTTGAAGAACTGAAGCTCCTCAGGGGATAGATTGTATAAACTCGGCTGCAGCGGCGGCACAACATAGTCGGACGGAAAGTCATGCGAGGCCATGATGGCAGCAGGAGGCTAAGTTGCAGAGGGGAGGAAAGGGCGAGTTGACAATGAGGGACGCCCTGGGACGCCCGTTTGGTGATACTGGAGCTAAGAATAGGCATCGCAGTCAGATGTGCAAATCTGATAAATATAGCGAGTATCAGATAGCCTGTGCAATGAGAGAGTGTGTCGTGTACGGTCACCGTCGGTGTAGCCGACGAGTTTGGACAGGTTCGAATGGTGTCGGCTCTACGAAGTGCTCTCCGGGAACTTGAAGCTGAGAGCAGCCGTGGCGCACTGGCAGTGCACGGGTATCCGTGCTTGCCTTGAATGTACAAACTCACAGTCGAGGCCTATCACAAGATCTCAAGGATAAATCCCTGCAGAGTGCTGCTAGGAGGTACAATTGCAAGTACAGTTCGTTGGATGCGAGGGAGTGCGAGAGTAGTAGTAGAGTCTGCGATGGCTCAGCGATGACGATGCAAAGGGGTTGCCGAAGCTGGTCAGGCTCAATGCGGCACTGGGGCCCGTGCGCAGACGCTGTTCGTACTTGTCAAAGTCACTTGCCGACTGCACAGTCGCGGTCAATCCATCTTGTTTCTACGCGTACTAGGTCGGCGAAACCTTTATGCTGGACTTACCAGGCCACATGGACTACGCTTTACTCGCCCTTTTGCTTTGAACATGTCTATAAAAGTTCGGGTCGCTAAGCTGAGAAAGGCGGGAGACGACGCCCTCGCTGAGAAGGACTACCTCAAAGCCTCCAGGAGCTATAGTGCAGGTATCCTGCTCGATGGCGAGAATTACTGGCTGTACTTAGGACAGTCTGAGGCTTTGTTGCATATGGAAGTGTAAGATTCATTTTTCTGACCTGCTGACTATTTTTCGTCAATTTTCGTGCAGCGCGGCTGATGATATTTCGAATAGGTACATATTGGCATCGACCAACGCTGAGAAGGTCAGCGTTAGCAAAGTGTTTCGACGTATATCACCATGTGCTAACTTGAAAGATATGTAGGCGGTCAAGCTTGACGACCGAAGCGTTGAAGCATGGATGCTCCGCGCGACATGTGCGGGGGTACGTAGTGCCCGAGTCATTCTTAAGCTGCATCTACTGACTCAGCGGATATCACTGGCAGTATCTGAATGAGCCCTTTGCTCTCACATGGTGGAAAAAGGCATTGGGAATGCTACCGTCCTCCAACCTTACCGCGCAACAGCAGAAGCAGAAAAAACGATGCAAAGAGGGCATCAAGGCATGGCATCGGTCCGTGGAATTGGGCACAGCGCTGTTGTCCGACAAAGGTGATATAGCAACACTACTCGGAGATGAAGAGTGGCCGCCGTGGAAGTTCGCACTGGCTATCAAGCCAAGGCTTTTCGAGCGGGGGAACAACACAAGTAGCGTGAGCCATGGTAGTTGTGTCGCATTGAAAACGTTGCTTAGAATCCTATGAATTCAGGCCCACGGCATCGCGTCTGCATATCTAGTGCGTAAAAGCCATGTCGACTGTTCAGAACGTTGATTGAACTCCGTATATAGGAGATCAGGGACGGTGTACGCTCGGCAGACTACCTCATCACCTCCTCAAATTTTGCCTGGGAGGGCGTTTCCGAAGTCAGTTCTAGCCAATTGTATCCTTTCACTCATATTCATGTTCAATTCCTCAGGCACTCACCAGATTCACAAACGGTGTGATGCACGATTTGCGCGTATTTCATTTAACAGGTGATAAATACGCATGGCTCGAGAAAATCAATACCCAAGGTGCGCTGAGGTAGGTGAACAACGCAAGTTCAAGAGCTAACGACTGCACCAGCCCTTCACGAAATGAAATATCGTAGATGCGAAGATTGGGTAGACGGTGGGCCGCAAAAGGTTATATCTGAAGCTCTCGTGCGCCTTCGCGGCCTTGGATGGAAGTATGTTCGTCCGGCATTGGCCACCACTGTTCGGTATGTGCACTGTTTTTGTCTGCAGCGCTGTCATTGAATACTGCACTGTCTCGTAGATCATGGATCCTGCGAGCAACCATACAAACTCGGGTACATCAGCGTCGTGCATATGCGGTCGAGCTGCTGCACAATGCTATCGAGGTAATCAACTGGGGCCGCAACCAGTGGCCAGATCTAGACCGCGACACACGCGGGGCGATCTTTGAGGACACTTTCATCCGCGGAGTGCGTGTCCTGTACATGTACGCTCTGAAGGATGTAAGAATCCGTTTTTGGCATGATTCACGGCCACTGATGCTCTGTGCATAGGCCTATGTACATAAAGCGTCGGGTACGAATCGTTCCGACACGCTGATGAAGATATTCGCAGTCACGGACGACCTTGCCGAGGAGATCAATCGACCGGATCGCTCGCGACACTACGACAGACCAGAGATGCGGATCTCTTTCGAAGTGTACCCGGCCGCGTTTGCGCACATGTTCGTCCCACCCCTCCATCCTTGCTGCGCGTCCTCATGTTCCTTCCCGCAGGATGCGTGCATTCTGTGCAGACGAATGGTCGCAGCGGGGCAACGGTGAGGTCGAGGTGCTTCAAAAGTGGGCACGGACTGCCGCAAGAGACTATGCCATGGCGGCTTCGGTCTTCCCCCGCGACGACGAGCTTCACCCATGTGCATCCTTCTCCATTTTCACTTTGGGCTTCGCTGATTACTTGATGCAGGGTCACTGAAGTGTGCACTGGATGTGCACTGGCGACTGCAGTCGCCCCTTAGAGAGACCTTACCATTGGCAGATCGTGTCCGCATATCGTTCCCAGACATGGTCAAAATCTGGCAGCACTCAGACTTGGCGAAAGAAGGCCGCGACGAGATTTTATCTCGTATTATTCAATTTCATGGCATTGCTTCAAGCGGTATCAAGCGAGGGGACTACACATTGGACGACGTGCTAACGCTGGATATCCTTGAAGTACAGCATGGAGGCCCGTGATCCCTGGTGATACGGTATGGATCTCCACTCACTTAATACCAGTTTGAACTTCTTGCTCAATCTCGAAAATAGGGACCATCAGGGCGGTGTCTTGAAAGCGTTCTACCTTCTATCTATGCACTGGATTTCACTGGATGTACGACTTCCTATATACACGCACCCTTGCTCGTGGCATTGCCCTCTTTCCCATTCGGTTTTCTTCGCCCACGACGAATTCGGTTGGCGCGGATAGCGAGAGGCCGGCGGCAATGTTCGGTATCATCGATTTGCGCTTCGACCACTGCGGAGCAGCTGCTCAGGCAAGAATGCGACGTGGAGGGTCACAACTCACGCCGGATGAGCAGCCGGCGAAAGGATTGCTATTTTGCAAGCCTTTGGGTAAGCAACGCAACGCCGAGTTTGGTCTTGTGGATCGAAACCTGTGCGCAGGGTCTGCGTACCAAACAAACAGCACCAAAAACCTAATATCGAGTTGCAGGCTTCTCTTTTGGTGACTTTCTCTCTCAAGACTCAAGAGTACTGCGTCGTTGCTTGTGGTAGCTAGGATCTCTGTGTACGACGACGTCTAGGCTGTCCCCCGGTGATCAACGCGAGATTATGCGTGAACACTACCTTCCATATTTGGACAACACGAACTTCGATTTTACGGGCAATCTTCCTGCGACCTAGGGCCGTCCAACTCACGATCCTCAAGATCGAGTTGGCAGTGGTGGATTCGAGTGTTCTGTGTGCGATTCAAAATTCTAGGGACCGATTCTCAAGGGGCTAGCAAAGCCAAAACACAGGAGCAATATTAATGGCCAGTATATCGCCGCGGTGCAGAGCTTTCACTGCCAAGTACAGGCACTGCGAACGTATCGCAAATTCCTCGCACGAAAGACCTCGCACCCACGGGCGCCGCCCCGCTACCACCCTCGGAAAAGCATATATACGCACACGAGCACATGTGATTGACGCGCACACCTTTTGAAGTACTACAGGCTACAGCTAATCACAACCGTGACATTGGCTCTGCTGCGGAGTGAGGAACCGGATGCTTAAGCAGTCAAGCAGTGGGATCAGCGCAGGAGGGAGGGATAAGTACCGGGGCCGAGCGCCATGGCCACTGGGGAGGTGCTTGCCTTTGTGGGAGAGGGTGGATCTGGAAGGTTGGAAGACGTCGAAAAGTAAGCCAGTATCAAGGGCAGGGTTCAGCCGAATAAATACGCTGATCTGCGAGTGGGGAATTGGAGCAGAATGGAGGCATTACGAGCAGATAATGATAGGTATACGGACCGTACGATGCTAGATTGAAGGAACAATGAACACGGGCAGTGCAGCCTGTCGTAAACATGAACGTACCAGCCTGGGTATGTGAGGGGGGCGTAAAGTCTGAGTATAACCCGCGCCACATATTCAGGACGAGCGGCCCGAATATTGGCCATTAAGGTAATAAGAAAGGCGGCCAGGGATTAGCGCGCAGCATTGTAGCCACGTCTTTCGCTGCATTAGTCTGCCGCCCACAGCGCAGATAAGGGGCGTTGGAACAGCCCGCAAACGCATCGCAGGTCAGGCGGCTCGGAGGGGCCTGAATGCCTCGTCATTAAGTACATAGCCGATGGATGAATGACAGGCCTCACCATTGTACGCGCGTAGTCCTCCTAGCCCGGCACCTCGTCCGCAGTTCCTTCACCCGGAGGCGGTGTGCGCTGTATTTCAATTTGAAATGTGCTCCTGACAGTGAGTACTGCGTTTCCCGGAGCAGGTGGAGCTGGTATCTCGACACGCACTGGGCACTGTGTAGAGCAAGCTCGACTTGACGAGGGCGTGTAATCAGATAAAGATATGATAGACGCGCGATAGACGCTCGCATGCCGAAGTTGTTCGCGGAGTTTGCGCGGGCGGTAGGTTGACGGGGACAGCCCAATGGCATAAACGTCGGAGAGTATGCCAGGTGGGTCGGCATGATCGGTGCCCGGCGCACAGCTCGGGGCTCTATACATATCGCCCACCGCCAAATCGCAAACATTTATCAGTACAGCAGCAGCGCACTCACTACTGATCACTGCCCATAAGACACTGGGCAGCCTGTGTGACACAGATGCAGCCCCCTCGCCATAGAAATGAAGGGCGTCGTCGGGGATGCTGATTTCGCGTCTCGACCTCCAGGGCTGTTTCATTCTGTGCATCGAAACATTAATAGCATACCGCCGGTTCGAGATTAAAATTAGCGACACGCCGTGTAGGCGCCTGCACAATGTGTACGAGTCAATCCGCGGGGCCGTCGGTCTCCGGGGAGCGATACGCCTCGGAAAGAACAAACAGGAGTTTTTGGCGATTGATAGGTGGGCGCTGGGCAAAATCTCCAAGCCCCTCCCGATGAATGTCGGATGACGGCCGCCAAGATGAGGAACACGAGTAGGCAGTGCAGCATACATACGACGCACATTTAAATAATGCGGAAGTGTGGCGGGAAAAACATATGCCCCCGCCAAGAGTGCGGGGCGCGCCGCCTCATATACAATTGTCGCGCGGATTCTGATGTGAATACAAAGCGGAGGCAAAATTGCGCATCCGAATATGTACGAGCTGTGTACATGAGCGATTGCGAATAATGACTTTCAATAGCAGCTGGTCGAATTGATGAATGACAAGACAAGATACATGAGCGCTTATTGACCACAGCACGCTAATTGTCGGAAAAAATAACAGCAGCTATACTGTATACGGCAGAAAATCCTCACGCAAGGCGAGACATCCTGGGGAGAAGATGATGATTGCACGCGCAGACACAGGAGAACGCAGAGACGTTTGCAGCATGCCTAAGGTTCGATACATCGAACGCTGGTCCAGTGTGCGCAGCCCGAGATGCAGACATCGGCGTTCTACACAGCTTAGTGGGCCCGAACAATGGGACAAAACGTCCTTGTTCTATCGTTAGGGAGCGAGGAGAATGCATCGACGTTCTCGGATAGTATCGAGGATTTGTAGAAGCAGATTCATAACAATGCGCGAGCCTCGAGGCCGTCGAAGCTGCAGATCTGGAGGGTGACCAAGAAGCAAGAGCAAGAGCCCGTAGAGCAATCGGCGTGTGATGAGCAAGGTTCTACGCACGGCGAACTGCGGTCTAAGCCTCACTATCGCATCACCGTTGAAGGCCGTGCAGCAAAGCGGGATATCGTAGAGCCGCCGCTCTGCCTCTCCTCAGCCGACAGCAGTGCACGGCACTGAGCTCTCGCCAGCGACTCCAACAGATACGCATATCGTGGACACAGTCTTGACTTGACTGGGTTAGGGAGGGCGTCCATATGACGCTGCTGTGACGATCGCATGGAGACACTCGGCTCGATGTGGGGCTTGAGGTAACCAATGTGCAAGTCATTACGGCGAATGTTGGACAAGAAGCTGAGATGCACAATACGACGGCGAAAGACAAGAACTGGTAGCATAGAAGTGCGAGAGCGATAGAAAGTGCAGCCTGAGAGCAAGAAACAAAGAATGTGAACGAGGCGGGCATTATGATTCAGGTAGGCCGGAGTTTGAAAGGCTTGGCGCTTGTAAGGATCCAAAGTCTTGGGTTTTTGAAAGGCAGTGCCCGCTCGGACTCTTAGTACACACCACCATAACAGCATGCTCGGCGCTGGGCCTTCCCCTTTATAACGCTGCATCCTGTCCTACATTTCTCTTTCGCGCTTTCATTCCCTTTTACTCTGTGGTGGTAGCTGTAGTTGTGCACTGCAATGCCCAACACGCCCCCCGCAATCCCACAGATCGTCACGACTGACCTGTCGTCGACGACTGCACTCAACGAGGACAGGGAAGCCCCTCAGGTAGAGTTCTCAGACCACGACGCTGATAACCGTCCAGAATCGCCAGAGTCGCCTACAGTTCTCTCCCCACGGCCCACCCGGGGGCTCGCGATCCAGCACAATCGCACTCCTAGCGACAATGCGTTCCTGTCGCCTGTCATGCACAGTGCGGGACGCTCCTCTTTCGACTCGGGCTCCGCCTCTCCCACATATTACGCGTCGTCCAACGAGGGGTCGTCCATAATCGTGCCGCCGTCGCCGACCCTTTCCAACCACTCGTCAGTTCATTTCGCGACTTCAACCGCTCTTCGCGACAACAGGCCCGACTCGCGGTCAGGCATGTCCTCGCTGGGCATGCTGAATCCAGCCGAAGCCGAGGGTGGTAAGCACCGCAGGAAAGCGAGTAATGCCACTTTTGCGAGCTCGATAGACGGCCCGAGCAGCGCTGACGGCACTGAGCCGGACGACGGCGACCAGCAGCTCAGACGCGCGAAATCGAATGCCACGAGCATCACCGTCGCCTCTCCTACCCTTACACACGTCGACACAAAATCCGAACGGTCGAGGTCGCGGTCACGCGGTAAGAAATCAGGTTCCGGTGACTCGGATTATATGGAGATGGGCAAGCGGCGCTCCTCTCACGACGAGGCGACTGCCCAAGAGGGCGGCGATGCGAAGGAGGGCGCGCTGCCCCACGCAGAGCGCGTCGATCTTGCGCAGGACACGGACCTTGATCCCGCGCCATTCGCTTACAAACCTTTTAAGCTCGCGAGCCTGCTTGACCCGAAGGACCTCAATGTTTTGGAGGGGATGGGTGGCGTAGACGCACTTTTGAAGGGTCTAGGGACTAGTCGGTTACGCGGGCTTGGACGGAAGGCGCTGTTGCGCAGCGAGAGCTTCAATCTGAGAGGGGAAGCCCAGGCAGGGGCTGGGGATGGCACCTCGCAGCGTCACGACCGGAGCAGCATCTCCAAAGGCAGTCCAGATATCGTCGTCTCACCACCTGCTTCCAAGGACGCACCTGGCCCGGATTCTCATGACGACGACGACGGTGACGCCTTTGCGGCAACACTGGACCTACGGCGAAAGATTTACGGTGAAAATGTGCTCCCGCATCGCGCTAGTAAGAGCCTTTGGGCTCTCATGTGGCTCGCTTTGAAGGATAAAGTTCTGGTACGTCGTATTCGCAACTTTTCACCGTTGCAGCTGTGTCGCTCAATCAACCACCAAAGGTCATCCTTTCTATCGCTGCTGTCGTATCGCTTGCGCTGGGCTTATTCCAAGACTTCGGCACGACTCTCCCCGAGGGCGAGCCGCCTGTGGACTGGGTCGAGGGTGTCGCCATCATGGTGGCAATATTCATCGTTGTACGTCCCCAATCAGTACCTGATCAGAAATCTATCTCTCGTGCTGATGATGCGCACGCAGGTCATGGTCGGCTCGGTCAACGACTGGCAGAAGGAGCGGCAGTTCCAGACGCTCAACGACAAGAAGGAGGAGCGCGGCGTGAAAGTCATCCGCGACGGCGTCGAGAAGGTCGTGGACATCAAGCACGTCGTCGTCGGCGACATCGCGCTCCTGGAGCCCGGCGAGATCATCCCCTGCGACGGCGTCTTTCTGTCTGGGCACAACGTTAAGTGCGACGAGTCCGGCGCCACCGGCGAGAGTGATGCGATCAAGAAACTCACATACGAGGAGTGCATCGCCCTGCGCGACAAGGACCTTTTGGCGCACGGCGAGGCGGGGTTCGGCAGCGGGAACGACGGGCCGTCCGGCGGGCACGACGCGGCGGCTGGTGGGTCCCTTGCCCACACGGACTGCTTCGTGGTGAGCGGCAGCAAAGTCTTGGAGGGCGTCGGAAGCTATGTCGTTGTAGCCGTCGGCACCAAGAGCTTCAACGGCCGCATTATGATGGGTGCGTAGCCAGCCTGTGGTCGTTTGAATAGGGTGGATTACTCACGTTTTGTAATTGGTTCAGCGCTCCGCGGCGACACAGAAAATACGCCATTACAGCTCAAGCTAAATGCACTCGCGGAATTGATTGCGAAACTCGGTAGCGCGGCTGGCCTCATACTTTTCGTGGCCCTTATGATCCGCTTTTTCGTGCAATTGGGACAGGGTGTACCCGCTCGGTATGTATTTCAGCTCGGAACGAGTGATCTAATATTGATGAGCGCTGTGTAGGACACCATCGGAGTATGGCATCGCTTTCGTCCAGATCCTCATTATCTCTGTCACTTTGGTCGTCGTCGCTGTCCCCGAAGGTATGTACACCTCAGGCATTGCCCCTATCGTCTAACCCTCTTTTCAGGTCTTCCTTTGGCTGTCACTTTGGCGCTGGCTTTTGCCACCAAGCGCATGACATATGAGAAACTATTGGTGCGCGTGCTCGGCTCGTGCGAGACGATGGCCAACGCCTCCGTCGTGTGCACCGACAAGACCGGCACGCTGACGCAGAACGTCATGGCGGTGGTCGCGGGCTCCGTCGGCATCCACGCGAAATTCGTGCGCAACTTGGAGGACAACCAGACGCGGACGAACGCCGACGAGGAGGTCAGCAGCGGCTCGCCGGGCAAGTCCACGAAGCGCAAGCACCCGGACGACTTCTCCTTGGACCAGTCCAACCTGAACACCGTGATCACACCGGCACTGCGGGACCTCTTTTCCGCCGCTATATGCGTGAACTCGACCGCGTTTGAGGATACCGATCCCGAGACCGGTGAAATGGTCTTCGTGGGAAGCAAGACAGAGACTGCGCTGCTCAACTTTGCGAAGGAACTCGGATGGGCGAACTACAAGGAAATCCGGGACGCCGCCAATGTTGTGCAGATGATACCGTTCTCGAGCGAGCGCAAAGCCATGGGTGTGGTCGTGCGCTTGAAGGGCAGCAACAAGTGGAGACTGTACTTGAAAGGCGCTAGCGAGATCCTGACAAAGAAGTGCACGCGTCACGTCGTGGTGCAGAAGGATGGCAGCCAGCAGAGCGGGCAGAGCGGCGAGATCGAGACCGACACTATCAACGCGCTCGACAGTGATAACATCTCCAGGACTATTATCTTCTATGCCAACCAGACATTACGGACTATTGCTCTATGCTACCGCGACTTCGAGTCCTGGCCTCCCCAGGGGGCAGACGCAAACGACGAGGATGAGGTGCGTCTATTCGTTCTAAACTAAACTGGCGACACCTAGTGATGCGTACCCAGATTCCGTACGAATTCCTAGCACACGACTTGACCCTGATCGGAATCACTGGTATCGAGGACCCCCTACGGGAAGGTGTTCGCGAGGCCGTCGCCAAATGTCACAAAGCCGGCGTCACCGTCAAGATGTGTACCGGCGACAACGTCCTCACGGCGCGGTCGATCGCACTGCAATGTGGGATCTTCACCGCCGGCGGCATCATCATGGAAGGCCCTGTTTTCCGGGAGCTCAGCGAGGCGGAGATGCTCGAAGTCGTTCCACGTCTGCAGGTGCTCGCGCGATCGTCGCCCAATGACAAGCAGTTGCTCGTGGAGAAGCTCAAGTCGTTGGGTGAGATCGTTGGCGTCACCGGAGATGGTACGAACGACGGACCGGCACTGAAAACTGCGGATGTTGGGTTCTCCATGGGCATCGCCGGCACTGAAGTCGCCAAGGAGGCCTCCGACATCATCCTGATGGACGACAACTTTTCGTCAATCGTGAAGGCTATCATGTGGGGTCGCTGCGTCAACGACGCCGTGCGCAAGTTCCTTCAGTTCCAGGTCTCGACCAACGTGACGGCCGTAGTTATCACGTTTGTGTCAGCCGTGGCGTCCGCCTCCGAATCGTCTGTCCTTTCTGCCGTGCAGCTACTATGGATCAACATCATCATGGATACTTTCGCCGCCCTCGCCTTGGCTACGGACCCTGCCTCAGAACAACTGTTGGACCGCAAACCCGACAAGAAGACCGCCCCTCTTTTTTCTGTGGAAATGTACAAGCAAATTCTCTTCCAATCGACCTATCAAATTGCCGTTACACTCATCTTCCACTTCCTCGGCGCGCGGATATTGGGACAAACGACATCGTCAAATACCATCACACAGAAAAGGAATGATACTATCGTTCAAACGCTCGTTTTCAACGCCTTCGTCTTTGCACAAATATTCAACTCGGTCAACTGTCGGCGCCTGGACAACAAGTTCAATATCTTCGAGGGCATGTTGCGGAATTGGTACTTCATCGTGATCACTCTCATCGGTGCGTTTTCTCTTTGCTTTCTCAATCGTCACGGTTAATTTTATCGTCCACCTATAGAAATTGCTGTTCAGGTCCTCATTGTTTTCGTCGGCGGTGCCGCCTTCCAAGTCACCCGCATTGGTGGTCGTGAATGGGGTATCTCACTTGCTCTCGGTGTTGTCTCAATTCCCCTAGGCGCTCTTATCCGGCTTCTGCCCAACGGACCGTTCGAAAGGCTGTTCATTAAGCTGCACCTCTTGCAAAATCCAGAAGTCCTCCCCACCGTTCACCCCGAAGCAGAATGGAACTCGGCGATCGAGCTCGTAAGGGATAATCTGGGTACATTCGCAAGTCTCCGCGGTGGCCGTGTGCGCTCGTCATCATTCGTCATCAAGAGCCGTTCCGCGCGCGTAAGGGATGAGGAATCGAGGATGCCTCTGTATGTTGTCTTCCATTGTCGTCCTCGATGCAAAAATCTAAATATGAGTTTCACAGCCCGTCACTCATGGCTATGGTCCCATCACTAGTCGCATCGTCCGTAGGCGCCGGCTGGTCACCAGACCACGGTCAACTTTCCGATCCAGCTCACTCGGACCCATCCAAGTCCTCCGCAGCGCTGTGGGAGGGCCGGCTCCAGGTGCACCCTGACACGAAACAGGACGATCCAATCTATAGACAGTGGGGCCGGCCGTCATCATAGAGCACGATTGTTGCCGAGTAAATCCATGTGACTCCCATGCTATAATCCATGAGCATGACACTACCAACAGCGGGCATAGTTTCCCTCGCATTAATGGGAACTGACGTCGAGACATTGCGGCGCACCGTTGTTTCTTGGCGCATCCATTGAAGGATGCATGATGATCAACTTATTGTGATATTGTTACAGTACTTATATTGTTCTCTTTTACGGGTTCCCTTTCCTTACACTTGGCCACTTAATCTTCTCCCGCATACCACGCCGATACCGCACGATTCATCCACGATACACACGTTTCAGTACATAACATAGTTTGAGACACTTATACATACTGCAATTAGACGCCTTGCTTTCCCTGTATCCATCGACAGTAGAGCTGACTTTGATACGAACACTATGGAACCCAGAACGGGTTATTTCTGCTGGGTGAATAATCAGTTTATCTGTGCAACTGTACTTAGGTTACCTGACATACATTAACCCATCGTCAAAATTTTAACCCGCCAAACGGGTTGAAAAATCCGAGACACAATGATCCCTTTTATGACCGATTTAACCCGTTCTGTCCCTGCCAAATTTCGACTGACGCTGCATGCTACTGTGTCGCGTTTAACGGGTACCATCATGTAACGGGCTACCCGAGCACTATGAACCTGTTTTACTAATTTCATGGACAGTACGGAAAACACAATATATATTCCAGATATGCTACGATACATTGATGTAGGGAAGGAACTGCGTACTACATACTACACCATAAAGTGCAGCAGGTGTAGACGCCGTCGGTGCGCGCTGTGCTGCGTCGGGCAGTCCGGCCGCTGGCGCACAGAATGACGTGCAACGCGTGCCACCGCCGCCGCTACGCCGCGGCATTGGCTCGCATCCTCGGGTAAGCATAGTAATGACCGGCCGAGAACAGTGCGCGTTGGCGCTCGCAAGGCTGAGCTGTTCACGGCAGCGGTGGATCCACCGGCGAGGCTGGACGGTGCTTTGGGGGCCTACGAGCAGGGGGCGTGTGCATCGTCCATGCTGCGAATGTGTTCTGCGGACGGGCACGAGAGTTCCGCGGGCGTGGCAGGGCTGTAGCCGTAGGTAGCGGACACACAGGGGCTAATGTCAATGCGTTGCTTGCATGCGAAGAGCAGAAAGATGGTGGTGCTCTGTTGAGGGTGGTCGCGGGGCTGCACATTCAATTTGTCTTTCCG
>KN832559.1:700239-711439 GCA_000827205.1 Plicaturopsis crispa FD-325 SS-3 | reverse complement strand
AGCGTCGCGTCACATACCACAGGCGATTCCGCCAAGGAGGAGGTGAAGGAGAAGAGGGAATGGCCGCCAAAGTCTTTCACTGTCAACGACAAACCGGCAGTGGTCGCAGCGGCACCGCTGTGGGCATCTCCATCGCTGAAGGCTACGCCACCCGCGTCGCAGCCTACTTCGCCGCCGAGCAGCATCGCAGCCACCTCGCCGCCCGCAGTCGCGATCCCCGATCCGCCCAAGTCTCCAGAGCCAGCTCCAGCTCCTGCCCCGGCACCAAAGTCTCCTCCACCGCAACGGCAGTCGACCATCGGCTCATTCGCTGCTCCCACCAAAGCCGCTGCCGCACGGGTCACGTCCCCAGTCAAGATACCACCTGGACGAGCCTCGATGGGCACCGCGCCGACGCCCAAGACCAGTGCTAGGCAGTCCGTGAAATCGCCCACGCCCAAGGCCTCTTCCCTCAGCACGTCCGCGTCCCAGCCGATCAAGCCGCAGCACACCGGCCACTCCACGACCTCCACGACGTCCGCCACACGACACGCCAAACCCACGCCCAAGAGCACCCCCTCCACGCCGTCGCGGCCCAAGACACCCGCCACGCGCCCCAAGACACCCTCCTCCGGGTCCGGCCTCTTCGCGCCGACGGCCGCCTCGCTCGCAAAGGCGCGCAACCAGCCCCCCGCGCCGACGCCGACGAAGAAGACGACGCTCAGCAGCAGCGCGGCGGAGCGCCTCAGCAAGCCTACCGCTGCGTCGATCTCGCGCGCGCGCACCCCCGTGTCGAGCAGCCCCGCAAGGGGTGCGAAGACGGCCACCCCTGCGCGCGGCGGGGCGGCGGCGAAGGGGCCGTTGAAACCGCGCGTTGGGCTTGCGCCTGCACGCCAGGCGGCGGCGAAGAAGGCGGGTAATGGCTCGGCGGCGGCGGCGTCGGACGATGATCACCACGACGCGTCGTCGCACGAGAATGGACTCAGTGACGACCATGAGCATGTGCACGAGACAGGGTCGGGCGAGGAAGTCGAAGAGCCCCATGTCGAGGAGCCGCCGGCGGTGCATGATGAGGAGATTGCGGAGAGCATACCCCACGAAGTTGAAGCTGAAGAGGCACATCCCTCCGAGCCATCGGTGTCCCCGGCACCAGTCGTGGTTGAGCCCGAGGCTGAGGATAATGCTCACATCGAAGAACCAGTCCACGAGCCAGAGCACGAAGAGGCGGAGGCCGTCGCTGAGCCTGAGGCTGCGCCCGAACCCGAGTCGCAGGACCCCGCGTCCGACCTCCACCACGCCTCCGACGAGGCTCAAGACGTTCCCGCCGACGAGCCAGCCGCTGAAACCGCACCCGAAGCGTCGCCCGTCAAGTCCACTACCGACCTCGAAGATATGGTGAACCTCCTCGAGACGAAACCACAGCCAGCCAGTATCCCCGTCATCCCTGACGACGCCGGTGAAATTCCCGACGAAGAGTGATCGCTACCGCCATCCCAGACCGGCGAAGAGGGAACGGTCGGACGCGCTCGTTGCGGGAGGTCCGTTTCTTCTCCTTTGGTGTGTTTTTTTCGCGAAAACTCATGCAATTTTTTTCAGATTTGAGCCGCGGCACTCAACGACTCCTGCCACCGGTGTGCGGCATTCGTGCGATGCTGCGTTTCAATGCGCGGCCTCGGCGCTGTCGTATTCGTCGTAGGAAGGCCTTTTTTCAATCTGGGCGGTCATTTTCGCATTTTGACTGATTTTATTTTTGTCAGCGCGGGCCTCCTGCGTACTCGTCCCCGACGGGGAATGTTTCTACGAGACGAACGTCGCTGGTTAGGGGACGTGGAGTGCCGTAGTCGTCGCGCCGTTGCGATTTTGGTGAGATTGACCGATTTTGCCCGATTTTCGCATTTTATTTTTTTGCAGCAAGGGTTCTCTCGTCCATCGGACCTCGTAGGGGGTACTCCTTGGCGATGACTGACGGTTGCGCTTGGCCCGCGGTGCTTGCGTTCGGCGGCGAGGCCAGATTTTCGACGCGGAAACTGGTTTTCTCGAGGAAGGCATGTGTTTTTTCTCGCCCAAAGGTCCGCACTCACTAGGAACCACTCGAGTCGAGTGCGCGATGCATACGCGCGCTCGGGAAACGCTTTATTGGGTGCGGCGGACCATTGCTGCGTCGTCGAGACCCGTTTCTTTGTAGAATTACGGTCATGTACAAGTACGCACATTTATACATTTGTTGCAGAGCCTCGCGCCGTCGACAGAAACTGTCGCATCATGCACCCAGTGCTCCTGCGCTGTCGGGACTCCCGATGACAGCCAGTGAAATGCGTTGTAGAAGATGCCCGACGCGTATCCTCGTTGACCACAAGGTAAATAGATGAATATCACGGCGTTTTCTTCATCGCGCGTGCACCAGGACTCAAGTACTCAAGCCGTATGCTAACGAGAAGGTTAATCAAATGTATTAAACTCATAGCATGTACGATAACATGGTTTCTATCTACGGGGGATGTAAATGTACGGCCCCATCTCATTCGACGGACTTGTTCCGACTCGGACCGTACACAATTTGTTCGTAACGGCACTCTGCCATCCTTCGACTCTGTTTTCCTGCCAATGGTCGGCAAGCGGAGAGACGAGGCAACGACTATGTCCGCGGCCTCACCACATTTACACAAGCTGCGACGACGGGATAAGTAAAACTCGGCGGAGCTTTGCGAGCTCACGTACCTCATCTCATGTGCACGGCACATTCTCGACGGCACGCCGAGGGCGGTCACGCAGCACACGAGCTACTGGTGCAACGAGGATATGCCCGACCCCGGTCTGCGCGATGCAATGACTCAGTGCCGCCCCAGATGTTCCCGCCAGGGAGTCAGAGCAACGGGAGGGCGTGATCCCAAGGGAAGTCCGTGGACTACGTTACTAGACTCATGCACGGTGCGCGCCCGCTGTGGATCGTGCGCGCGCGCGAGTATTACCTTGCCGCGTTGGAGGCAGACGTCGCAGGTAGAGCTGTGAGCGCGCACGTTAATTAAACAGAAGACATGCCCACAACGAATCGCGTACGGCGCTTACCTCGTCGTGTGTCTACAGAGAGGATAGGCGGTGCTCGACCTAACGACCGACAAGATCTACCATCGAGGACACCTGAGGCCTGAAGGACGGCGGGGCCATGCGCGTAACGATTGAAGAGCACGGGCGGAGGGAGCGCTCTCCTAGCTTGTACTACGTTACTTGTCCCGCCCGAACGCTATGTTAAGAAGACGATATACGCAAAGCGCGGGGCGGGACGGCGTACTTCTAGGGGGGAGGCAGGTTGTCTACTACGTCAATTGATGATGTGTAAGGCGGATATGCATCCCCGCGACGAATAGCGTGCGGTATGCACCCTATCGTGTCCGACGCAGACGAGACGTGAGTGCGCACGTTAAACAGAAGACATGCCCACAACGAATCACGTACCGAGTCCATGTCCTCGCGTCCCGGTCGAATGCCGTACGGGCTTGGTTTGAAGACGAGAGCGACGTGCAGTCGTTCTCTACGGGCTGCGACGTGGAGAATGCCACCCAGAGCACGCCGCCCCTACGCCGTGTAGCTGTCGTCCGGAAAGTGAACAATCAGTGTCATACTCGAAGCGGCAATTGGGCAACGACCTACAGATCTCGTCGAGTGTCTGTAATCAGGGCGCGCTCGACGGCGGATTTGATTCGCTCATCGTGTACACCGCCTTGCGCCTATCGGGTGGAAGGGGAGTCCGGTCAGTTCCAACCCGCTAAAAAATCGCGAAAGGTGTCGGCGGCTCGGGCAACATTGCAGACAGCGACGCGCATGCGCAGCGCCGCGGCGGACGAATGCAATTAGACGGCGAGAGTGTGTGAGTGCGGGGGCGGGCATGTAAACGTCTCAACCTACCTGCCGCCGCGCCGACGAACAAGTGCCGCTCGGCACTGGAGCGAGCAACGAGGAGAGGATCGGAGGTGGTGACCGATATGGGGGATTGAGGGCGGAATCAAATGGGAGGAGAATGTTGAAAGCAAGAAAGAAATCGCGCACCTTTTTATACCGCCCATCCTCGGCTAACCTTCTCCGGATTCTCCGCGCAAGAAGCTCGCACAAAATATGTGTCGCGCGTTTCAACGCGCGGCGTCTCGCGTATTTCTGTAAGTACGTGATACAATATATTGGCGTACCTGTTGCTCCCTCCTTCTGGTCGCGCGGATGTACTGTCGTCCCACAAAATGTATTTCCGTCGCGCAGGCGGCCTTGGCGGGCAGGGTCCTGAGCTAGAATGCGCGTCATATTTGCAGGAATTGGGGCGAGGCGAGTATTGCCGTGCAGGGTCGACAGTACGGAGGCCGCGGAATTGAGGTGGCAACGGCCTGCGTGGAGTCGACACTGTGCGTACCCAGACCTCGGAATTGTACCCTGAGATCCCTGAGCCGTTGTGAATCGCTGCCGTCCGAGAGACGGCGACAGCGCAGGGCTTTGCGCGCGTATTCGGCCGTCGTGTGCGAGCCAAGGATATCGCCAGAGATGCGATGGTGTGCTGCAAAGAGGTGTCGGGTGAGTACTGATGAAAGCGAGAGCGGTTTGAAGCAAGGAATGTGATGCGCGGCGCGACGGCGATGGGGCGACTTGAAAGTGGGCTGACAGGGTTGGCGGTTTTGAACAGAGCGTTGCGTAGCCTCGTGTTGTCTTCGGCAAACACGTAGCCGTCCACAAGCGATCTATTTTTCATTAAGATGCGGTCGGTTAGATGAGATTTTAATGTCCAGGAAATCAGTAACTCACAGTCCGTTACTCGACGCGTTTCTCAACGCGCGAAAGTAAATGGTGCATACCATGAAGGCAGCTTAGTCCCGGCGTTGTGATTAATGGAATGGTATACCAGTAGACTACGGGCAACCAGTATAGCGCTGCTTTTGTATAGAAAAACCAATGGTGAGTGTTCGAAACAAGTTTACAGGAAATTCTAAACTTGAAGATCGACGCAGTTTCCGCGTCCAGTTTCCGAATTCTTGACTTGCACATCGATCGTCCTGCTCCCGTTTCTGCTCGTGTATCCCACATACATTTCTCGCAAACAGTCTGTCTGTTGTCTCGATAATTCCAGTATGTGCATATGTCTTCAAAATACAGTTCTGAAATCTAGCAGTCCGAAGGTTAGTATTCTGGACTCAGGCTCTCTGATAGCATCCATTGCTACTCCCTCCCTGTCCCCATCGATTTTAGCCCAACTTGTGCAACGAGGGATAGCATCAGAGTAGTTGGATGCATGCTTACTACTACTAAGCCTTATCTAATTCTGCCTTGGATGCATCTTGAAGTCGGCATATTTCAAGATGAGTGCTTTGAATCTGGACATCCGAGCCCACTTCTACAAACCATCTGCTAACCGCCTCACTTTATCACTGTACTAGGGGCCCAAATCACAATAGTACTGGCCGCAGAGACGCCACAAAAGTGATATGTGTTCAGCCTTGAAATGCTGATCAATTTCTCAACATTCAGCAAGTCATTGCCCTAGTCTTGAGCTGGAACCTGGCTCGCAGATTCCGACTCCTGATGCTAACTCAGATTCTACCGTCTACCGTGGTCCGTAACTCAAACTCAGTGAAATACTAAACATGGGTGCCAGTGCTCTGAGTCTCAGCCAAGAATGTACTCAGTGTGAATGTCACTAACTTGCACTGGTGATGTGAGCGGCTGCCCACCGCGGCATGGCCCAGGCCGCTGCACCACCGGAAACAGGTCCAGGGACAATCGAGATTGCATTTGTCCTGCAAGCTCCATTGTCCCTGGGCTAGTTTCCGGTGAAACCGTGAAATACACTTACATATGATAATTTGAATGCCCGTGCCAAGGATAATATTTGCTGGCAGGCACCAGACGGTAACGGAGTGTCTGCAAAAGGAAAGGTAAAAATTATTTTCAGGGATGTTACGGCTTACCAAATATTGAGAAGCGGAGGAACAATGGCGGGCAACTCAGAAATTGATGCCTGGAGGCCGTCGGAAGGGGCGCGCGCCCGCATCAGTGAATTTCGGGAGCATAATTTCGGACTTACCTATTTTTCCAATGGAGCATCAAATGCCGAAATGTGGTGCGGCGCGCGGCGGCGGCCACTGACCTGTATTATGTATTTTCGGGCAGCGTGTAGCCTCTGCGCAGTATATGTACTGTGAGTCTCGTTCCACCATTTGGACAGCATCCCCCGTATTATTACAGTCATAATGCTCGCCTTGTCCTCTGTGGCTTTCTTTCGGACATCCTCCGTTGAGGTCGACTACTCCCACAACGATCTGCAATCCGTAAGTCACTATTATTTTATGCATGGCATCATTCTATGGCACGCACTGACCATCCTTGATGCGGCAGATGGCTGGGAGAGGACAAGAATGACGCCGCTCGACGCTGAAGTCTCAGCGCCACCGCTTTCGCACTCCGCGGCCATCGGTTTCACGCGCGACTTCAGCCACTGCGCTGCTTGCCTCCGACCGCCGTCAACTCGCCGTACGGGCACCGTTCGTTGGGCACAGACGTGGGCATACGGGGACGAAGGGAAAGGAGTGACGAGGACGATGGATGGGTATATAATCGAGTGCGTCAATTTTTCCTTGATTTTATCTCAGACGACGCTGACAGATGACTGCAGGTCATTCTCCATGAATATAGATTCTTTTTATAAAAAACCTGACAGAGCGTCGCATGGAAGCATTCCAGTGCGAGCGCAAGCCATTTACTCTCGAGAGCACGGGGTAGAGAGCTGGGGGTATTGTCTATCGCGCTATGCTGTGCTCCCATCCCCGGCCGTTCGCAGGCTCGCTTCGTAGGTGCCGTCGATTCTATCGACGTATCGCAACCCGGGACGTTTATCCGGGTACGTCGTTCTCCCCCAATCAAGTTCTTATGCACCAGTATTGACCGAACATCTAGGTCTTTCCCTCTAAGTGTCTCGCTACGCGAGACGCGAGCATGATTACTTGCGAGGCCCGCAGCCTGGCCGGGCGACCACTTAAACGCTATCGTAACCCTCCCCAAACTCGCAAACCCGATATTCCGGCGCCCCGCGAGCAGCATTTAGTGCTCGCAATCTCGGCCCCAAGACGTCGAGGCTCGACGCTAGTAGCTATATTCTCCTGTTCGTAAGTCTTGTCACGTTGTGTACATCGTCGAACAACGTTGACCTGGGCCATTCTTTGCAGTCCTTCGGGTACGATCTCGCGCCGCTGCGCTCGGCGCGAGCGATGGATAGAGAGCGAGGCCCGCAGGGCCTCGCGTCTGTTGCTCCTCCCACGGTATCTTCGGCGCCCCGCTCTTTCAACGTCCCGCTGCACGGTAGCCGACGGTGTTGGCGCCTCTCTGCCTGGTCTCGAGTTCGACGATGATAAGGTAAGTCGACAGCTTTCTGGTATTGTCCCAACTTACTCACCTCGGCTATTTTCTGCAGATGCTCGGCCAATCCCACGTCTCGCTACGCGAGCGAGGCCCGCAGGGCCTCGCGGCTTCCCTTTTTCAATACTCGGGTGTCCGCCGCCTACGGTAGGCGTCAATTGCGCTGTCGTCAGTCAACGACGATGAGGCGTCCGAGTCTGCTTTATTTCGAGTCCTCATATCGTAAGTGTAATATTGATTGTATAGCCGTGTACTCTATCACTGACCTCGGCTATCTCCTGCAGTCTTCCCTTGACAATACGCCTCGCTACGCGAGACACGAGCGAGCGATAGCGAGCGAGGCCCGCAGGGCCTCGCGGCTTCTTTGGAACCACGGTATGCGCTCGCGCATTTATTTTTCGATTTTCGGGCGTCCGGCGAGCGTGCCGGGCGGTACTCGACGACGACAACGAGTTGTCTGGGCTTTTGCCCGATCTCGAGTTCGACGATCGTCAAGTAAGTTCAATGTCGTTTCGTAGATTCCTACTTCACTGACCTCGGCTATTTCCTACAGTTGCTCGGCTAATCCCACGTCTCGCTACGCGAGACCCGAGCGAGCGATTGGGAGCGAGGCCCGCAGGGCCTCGCGGCTCTCGTATACACCAATCCACTGTGATGGAGGGAGCAGTAATCTATTTTTTCGATATATATGGCAACAGTGGCGTGCGTCAGTCTGCGAGGGGTTAGGGCCTCTGCCTGATCTCGAGTTCGACGATGATAAGGTAAGTCAAGAGCTTTCTCGTATACTCATACATTACTGAATCGAGTATTTTTTGTAGTCCTCGGCTAATTACACGTCTCGCTACGCGAGACCCCAGCGAGCGATTGGGAGCGAGGCCCGCAGGGCCTCGCGGCTTGCGCGGTACACCCAAATCGCCCGCGCAGAGGGGTTAAATTTATTTTTCGATTTTTGGGCGTCCGGCGAGCGTCGTGCGCATCGTTGCCGACCAGGAGTCTCATGTTGAGTTGGACAATGACAAGGTAAGCTGATTGTCGTCTCGTATGTCCGCACACTACTGACCTCGGCTATCTCTTACAGCCCTCGGCTAATCATACAACTCGCTACGCGAGACCCGAGCGAGCGATAGGGAGCGAGGCCTCGCGGCCTCTCTGCCGCCATGTCCGTCGTGGTGGAGGGAGCAAATTATTTTTCGATATTCGGGCGTCCGGCGAGCGTGATCGACGTTAGTCGACGAAGGGTCAGGGCCTCTGCCTGATCTCGAGTTCGACGATCATAGGTACCTCGAAAGCTTTCTCGCATACTAGTCCGGAATACTAACCTCGGCTATTTGCTGCAGTCCTCGGCGAATCCCACGTCTTGCTGCGCGAGTGAGCAATCAGGAGCGAAGCCTGCAGGGCCTCTCGGCTTGCTTGGTACACCCACACCGCCCGTGCAGAAGGGTGTGATTTATTTTTCGATTTTTGGGCGTCCGCCGACCGTGATGCGCGATCCGGACCTCTGCCCGATCTCGAGTTCGACGATCACGATGTAAGTCAAATCTTTTCTAACCTTTTTACATTACTGACTCGACAATTTCTTGCAGCCCTCGGGTAAACACACTTCGACGGGAGGCCTCGCTGTCACCGCCGCGACGGGGAGAATACATTATTTCTCGATTTTCGGGCGTCCGGTGAGCCCTTTCGTTATGCGGGTATAGTATGTTTGCTTACCCTTCCATTTCTTGAGCAGCATCTCCCGAGGCGAGCGTATATGCTAGGGGGGAGTCTCGTTGCGATTGTCAGCACGGTCGCGCTGGCTTGGAGGTCTCATCGTGTGGTAAGCTTTCTCGCTTTCTTTGCTTGAGTGTGACTGATCTTCAGCATTCGTCGGGTAGGCGCTCTGATCACTTTGGACACGCGAACGCCGCGATGACGTGAGTGCGCGTCTTGTTCCTTGCATTCATTTCATCCAGCGCTGACCTGGGATTATCCACTCTAGCTTATCGGCCGACTTGCTCGGGATGTCCCCGCCGCACCTTGCATCGTCTCGCGCTCTCCGCACCTACGACACCCGCAAGATCCTCCTCGGACGGTCGTGCTTGTTGCGCGGACCCTTTCGACAAATGCGGCACCGCGCAGTCACCGGCGAACGCTTTACAGGTGCCAGACGCGCGTGCAATCGTGGCGAGGAGGTGAGTACGCGCGTCGTGACGTTGACCCGAGGATCTACTGCAGATCATCAGCAGTGCCGCGGTGGCTCGAAGCCGCTATCTATCCGCATGCTCTGTACACAAGCAAGACACGGCTCTCGCGATTTCCCGGTAAATCGAGTTTGCGCAAACCCTGTGCGCGAGGACTCGAAAACGGTGAGTTTCATGATACTGCGAGACTCCCTGCACCGACTGACGAAACTACGCGGCTACGAAGGCCCATTCCGCGCACTCCGACGTACGGTAAGCCTCACGCCGCACGCGGCACTTACATTCTTCACAGATACCGAAGTTACGCCCCGGCCTTGCGCCGCGGCGAAGGTATGAGGAGGGACGGCGAAAATGAGAAAGGGGAAATTCTGGCATTTTGGTTTCAGGGCTTGGATCGTGTACAAACTTGTAATCTACAAATGCATAATGGCCAGGTCACGCGGACGACGGTCATCCACCCGCTGTGCCAATAGACGATATGTGCTCATTTGAAGACTCCAATAATCACTTGCATAGATGCATGACAGAAAGAACTTCGACGGAATCGGGTGGCGGAAGAATTATGTATGATACACGGTGCACATGAGACCGTTGTCTCCTGCTCCCAACGACATTCTCCGTCTCGCTCTGGTATCGCCTTTAAACTGCCCCACGACCTCTCTACACGTCTATATATTATTTCTGAAACTCAGTAATCCACTCTTTTCCCGCTTCCAAGCAAAGTTCCGCAGCACCACCCATGTACGTTCAGTCGTCTGGTATATCGCACCACCATCTCACGCGCGATTTCCATACCAAACAGGCCACTGCCGGACGAAAGGCCTCGTGCGAGCGTAGCAAACCTCATTGGCCGGTTTGAGCAGAAGAAGCCACCGCCAGCGTCTGGCTCACCATCTGTTGGCCGCTCCTCGAGCGTCGCGTCACATACCACAGGCGATTCCGCCAAGGAGGAGGTGAAGGAGAAGAGGGAATGGCCGCCAAAGTCTTTCACTGTCAACGACAAACCGGCAGTGGTCGCAGCGGCACCGCTGTGGGCATCTCCATCGCTGAAGGCTACGCCACCCGCGTCGCAGCCTACTTCGCCGCCGAGCAGCATCGCAGCCACCTCGCCGCCCGCAGTCGCGATCCCCGATCCGCCCAAGTCTCCAGAGCCAGCTCCAGCTCCTGCCCCGGCACCAAAGTCTCCTCCACCGCAACGGCAGTCGACCATCGGCTCATTCGCTGCTCCCACCAAAGCCGCTGCCGCACGGGTCACGTCCCCAGTCAAGATACCACCTGGACGAGCCTCGATGGGCACCGCGCCGACGCCCAAGACCAGTGCTAGGCAGTCCGTGAAATCGCCCACGCCCAAGGCCTCTTCCCTCAGCACGTCCGCGTCCCAGCCGATCAAGCCGCAGCACACCGGCCACTCCACGACCTCCACGACGTCCGCCACACGACACGCCAAACCCACGCCCAAGAGCACCCCCTCCACGCCGTCGCGGCCCAAGACACCCGCCACGCGCCCCAAGACACCCTCCTCCGGGTCCGGCCTCTTCGCGCCGACGGCCGCCTCGCTCGCAAAGGCGCGCAACCAGCCCCCCGCGCCGACGCCGACGAAGAAGACGACGCTCAGCAGCAGCGCGGCGGAGCGCCTCAGCAAGCCTACCGCTGCG
>KN832559.1:665208-700142 GCA_000827205.1 Plicaturopsis crispa FD-325 SS-3 | reverse complement strand
TTGAGCAGAAGAAGCCACCGCCAGCGTCTGGCTCACCATCTGTTGGCCGCTCCTCGAGCGTCGCGTCACATACCACAGGCGATTCCGCCAAGGAGGAGGTGAAGGAGAAGAGGGAATGGCCGCCAAAGTCTTTCACTGTCAACGACAAACCGGCAGTGGTCGCAGCGGCACCGCTGTGGGCATCTCCATCGCTGAAGGCTACGCCACCCGCGTCGCAGCCTACTTCGCCGCCGAGCAGCATCGCAGCCACCTCGCCGCCCGCAGTCGCGATCCCCGATCCGCCCAAGTCTCCAGAGCCAGCTCCAGCTCCTGCCCCGGCACCAAAGTCTCCTCCACCGCAACGGCAGTCGACCATCGGCTCATTCGCTGCTCCCACCAAAGCCGCTGCCGCACGGGTCACGTCCCCAGTCAAGATACCACCTGGACGAGCCTCGATGGGCACCGCGCCGACGCCCAAGACCAGTGCTAGGCAGTCCGTGAAATCGCCCACGCCCAAGGCCTCTTCCCTCAGCACGTCCGCGTCCCAGCCGATCAAGCCGCAGCACACCGGCCACTCCACGACCTCCACGACGTCCGCCACACGACACGCCAAACCCACGCCCAAGAGCACCCCCTCCACGCCGTCGCGGCCCAAGACACCCGCCACGCGCCCCAAGACACCCTCCTCCGGGTCCGGCCTCTTCGCGCCGACGGCCGCCTCGCTCGCAAAGGCGCGCAACCAGCCCCCCGCGCCGACGCCGACGAAGAAGACGACGCTCAGCAGCAGCGCGGCGGAGCGCCTCAGCAAGCCTACCGCTGCGTCGATCTCGCGCGCGCGCACCCCCGTGTCGAGCAGCCCCGCAAGGGGTGCGAAGACGGCCACCCCTGCGCGCGGCGGGGCGGCGGCGAAGGGGCCGTTGAAACCGCGCGTCGCTCGCCAAGCGGCGGTGAAGAAGGCGGGTAATGGTGCGGCGGCGTCGGACGACGATCACCACGACCCGTCGTCGCACGAGAATGGACTCAGTGACGACCATGAGCATGTGCACGAGCCAGGATCGGGCGAGGAAGCAGAAGAGCCCCATGTCGAGGAGCCGGTTCATGATGAGGAGATCGCGGAGAGCATACCCCACGAAGCTGAAGCTGAAGAGGCACATCCCACCGAGCCATCAGTGTCCCCGGCACCAGTCGTGGTCGAGCCTGAGGCTGAGGCTGATGCTCACGTCGAAGAAGAACCAGCCCACGAGCCAGAGCACGAAGAAGCGGAGGCCGTCGCTGAGCCTGAGGCCGCCCCCGAACCCGAGTCGCACGACCCCGCGTCCGACCTCCACCACGCCTCCGATGAAGCTCAAGACGCTCCCGCCGACGAGCCAGCGACTGAAACCGCACCCGAAGCGTCGCCCGTCAAGTCCACCACCGACCTCGAAGACATGGTGAACCTGCTCGAGACGAAACCACAGCCAGCCAGTATCCCCGTCATCCCTGACGACGCCGGTGAGATACCCGACGAAGAGTGATCGCCACCACCATCCCATGTCGAGATACTCGAACGGCGACCGCATGGCCTGAATGCAGGATACCGTACGCCTACGTCTCTGCATACGAGGCTCAGGCATCCGCCCGCCCGGCGTCTACATCCATCACTGTACACACGTCATTTGTGAGCCTGCCCCCTCCGTCGTATGTCTGATAGCGTCGCTGACTGAATGTAGGATCTATGCTCGCCATTCACACTCTCTAATACTTACTTTCTGTCCTAGTCCCGGATTCGCGTGTCCATCCGCAACCTTACCCAATACTACGTACGATATCGATTCCCCCTACGCACGCGCTATGTCGATTCCCCTCACGCTCGATTCCCTGGTTCTCCTCATTTATCTTCCCCTTCTGGCTTTCCTCCTGTTCCTTGGTGCTCATCTTTCTTTTCTCTGATACGATATCAGTTTCTTGTTATTTATGCCCTTTTGGACGAAACGTTGCGGAATCGTGAAGTTAACAGAGAGAGAAGTGAAAACCAATCCGACAATATGGCATAGATTTGAGTAGCAGTGAAAACAAGCAAGCAGAGCATACATGAAGATATGTACAATATCGGTCTACGTCGGTATCCGTGCATGAGTGAGGTATATCCAAGATGAAGACATGAAAACATTAGATATAAGTGAAGACGTAGTGAACAAAGCGTTCATAAATCAAGCCCAGGATAGATTGGCATTGTCGTCTAACCGTTCCCTCTTCACCGGTCTGTCGTGTGCGTCATCTGTGCAAGACCAAGTTAGCACTCATAGACAACAACGTCTGGTACTACACGCACCATCGTCGTCGTCGTCACGCTCCCCGACCGGATCCGGATCGTCCTTCACCTGCACTTCCCCATCTTTCCCCTTCCCTTTCCTGCGCTTCCGCGCCGGCGTCGCCTCCGGCGCAGGTTTGAGCGGGATATCATAGTCGCCGTCGTCGTGGATCCGCTGCGTGCCCATACGGTAAGCGCACACCGCGCATCATGTGAAATGAAAAGCTGACCTCGAAACTGAATTTGCAGACCAGCTTCCCGGCAGTGCCGGACTCCAATCGCGCCTGCAAGATCTTGTTAGTACGCGACCGCGGAGGGGCTATGGTATGCATACGTCTGTGACGCGGTAGAGGCCGTCGTAGCGGTAGCCCCAAGCCGGGGCGTACGTCGATGCCAGCTTGTGGCCCCGTATAACGCGCACGGGGTTACGCGTCGCCGCAGATGCCTGCCATGGGTTTGTTCAATGCGTTTCGTGCCAAAAATCGGCAGCGAGTACCTACTTTCAAGGCTTTGTTGTGATGGTGCTCGAACGACTGATCGCTCGTTTGGGACGCGCCGACTTTGAGCTGCGTGCACACGGGTTAGCGAGAGACGCGTGGAGAAGGAAGACGGGTACGGACGAAAGAACGCTTTCCGTTGGCCGAGGTGTTGTCGCGGCCGCCAGTGCCGGTGTAGGTGCTAGAGAGGGGGGAAATGAGAACGACGAGGGCACGGTGTGATGCGAAACTGACAATGTGTCACCGTAATCGCGATCGTCCTCGTAGTATCCGCCGGAAAGGACGACGGAGTACGCGCCTTCCTTTCCGCCGTGTATCCCGGCTTGTGTGGGTGCGTGGACACCGTCGCGAGAGCACTCGTAGCTGCAGCGCACGAGCACATTTAGCCGTCGTCGCGGAGAAACGGGAGCCTGTCGAACGCACCGTGTAGTCCATCGCTGCCCCACGCGGCTGCCAAACACATGCCCGAAGACGTACGGGTTTTTCTCCTTGGGCCGCGGGGGAAGTTTGGGCGTGGCTACTCGCTTTCGTTTATTGGATGGCGCGTCGGGCTGCGACTGATCTCCCTCATGCTTGAGAGGTGTCTGGGGGTCAGTGAATGGGTACGAAGGGTTCTGCAAGGCTTCAGGTCCAAGGATTTTGTCGGGACCACTCTCTTCGGCAATTCGTGCGGGCGAGGACGAAGGACCGGGTTGTGGATCATCGGCTGCAGGAATTCTCGAGCTAATGTCGCGCGGCGATGGCGAGCTCGAGGATGCATGGTTTTTCTCTGTCTGGGCAGATAATGTTGCAGGAATAAACGACGTCGAGCCTGTGTCCGTCTGGACGGCTGTTGATGGTGAAGGTTGTGGTGTGGCCTGTCGCGACTGCAACCGATCGAGATATGTAGGATACTCGAGTTGAATAGCTTCAAAATAAGCATCCTCGGGTATTTCTCCGTCCTCCAAGTCCATTGTGCGCGCGTAGTTTGGATAGGTTGTGGTGGTGTAAAGCAAGGAGAAAAATGGCAAGAAGTTCTGAATCGCAGTTTCGCACCCGACTCGAGTCGCCATTGTCGATCGCGTGACGTAAGCATTATTGCCGTGCGAATTTGGGCGCACAAATAGCCCCTGAATGAGACACTGTACACCATATTTTTATCCAGTCCTTTCGACTTGCTTTCGACCTGTGCGTTCCAGTTCTACAAAGATGGAAATAACTAGGTACGAGTGCATAGTCACATCTAGAGACCTTTTCTAATCTGGCGTACCGCACCAGCAGGACCGATTTCTGCCCGTAGAATAGCCATGTAACAAACGGCGGCACGACGAGATTCAGATAAAAGCGACGTCACATGCGCAGAGAACCTACCTTCCCCGCACGCATCGTTATCCGTTAACACCGTTCGAGAGTTGCAGCCGTTGTTTTGTCTATCTTGACATCTGCACACACGAAACATGAAAATCGCGGTTACAGGCTGCAACGGACGAGTCGGACGTCGCGTCGTGAAGTTCGCGCTGAAGAAAGGCCACAAAGTCGTCGGCATAGACTACTCGCCAGCAGCAGACGCCGCAGAGTCCCAGACAGATGACTTTGTCTTCCTATCAGTGGACTTGAAGGACTACCAGAAAACTCTGGACGCCCTGAGCGGATGTGACGCTATCGTCCAGCTCGCAGCGTTCCCTGATTCTGGCGATTACAAAGTGATCACTCATAACAGGTATGCATTGATATCCTCTTCCATAAAACGCGATTATCCTGATAGATGTCCAGCAACGTCGTTATATCGTGGAATATACTACGCGCCGCGGCCGAGGTACGTGAGTCAACACGTGTTTTGACATCGCTCACAGTCTACATCCACAGCTAGGGATCACAAGGATTGCCCAAGCGTCGTCCGTGAACGTCATAACCATGGTGTACAGCGAAAATCCGCACTTCGAGTACTTCCCCATCGACGAGGACCACCCCTGCCTCCCCGATGAGCCGTACGGTCTCTCCAAAGTGTGAGCCCGCGCGTGCACTATATTACTATGGCCAAAACAAATGCCTGACGGAATACATGACAGCATATGTGAGCTGCAGGCGGACACTATAATACGACGATACCCGTCGATGCGCATCGCGAGCCTCCGCCTCCACTGGTCCGTCCCATACAAGGCATACGCGGCCGAGCAAGACCCGGCTCGCGCGAGCAAAGACCTCTGGGGCTGGGTCCAGGAGGACTCATCTGCAGAAGCCTTCATTCTCGCCGTGGCTGAAGATAACCACGGGTGGCGGGGCCACGAGCGGTTCTTCATCGCTGCGCCGGATATCATATTCGAGGATGCCGCATCGGAGACGCTGAAGGCGACGTATTGGCCTGATGTCCCAATCAAGGAGGGAAAGACGATCAGCGGGCACACTGGGTTCTTCGATTGTGGCAAAGCGGCGCGTTTGCTAGGATGGGTGCATAAAGATTACAGTAAATTGCCAGGGTGATACATAATGCGAGTACGAGGGTCAGGAAAACAGTATGGAGAAGACCATCAAGCCAGCTGAGGATAATCAGCACGTATGTACGATAGATACGAAAATAAACCTCTTCGTTGTGTAGCATGCTACGATGGATGAGTAAACGTTTTGAGCTGAAAGACCGGGCACCTCAGTCAACGATAGGCATAAGAGAGACTTTGATTATGGGACGCACATAGGTTTCATAATGGTGCAAGACCTCTCGTAGCTGCTTCCGCGAAATGCCTGTCTGATACAGGATTTCATCGTCCGTCGTCTTCCCATCGAAATAACGATTTATCCTAAAGAGACCACATTAGCAAACGTCATCCTCCAGCCTCATATAAGCCAACGCACAATTCGAAACGCTTCGCAAGGTGCGGCTCCATGTCCTCCGACATCGCAGAGAGCCATCGTCTCTCGAGCGGCGTAGCGGTGAACGGATCACTAATCACCGACGGTGTGAAATCATGCTCCCGCGGATCCGCGAGCACCTCGTCCCCTTCCGAATCGCCCTCCTCCTCCTCCTCTTCTGCATACGCGTCTTTCTCGTCCTCCCAGATAGCGGACCCGGTCAGATCGCTCGCCTTGCTGCTCCCCGAGTCCGTCGAAGGCAGGCGCCGCGAGTGCCTGCGCGCGCTCTTCGGGGAGAGCGACAGCCACGCGATGCCGGACGACTCGTGCGGCGGCAGCACCACGGCGTGGCCATCGTCCGTTCCCTTTCTGCGAGTCTTGGACGATTTCCGCTTGACGGCCCTTGACCGCTCACGGGCGGTGCTGACGCGCTCTTTCAGCTCTGCCGTCGCGACTACGCGGATCCGGAGGCGGAGGGTTATGAGTAGGTCGCGCTTGAGCATCCACAGCACGACGTCGCGGTAGAGAGGGATGAGCCGCTTGTCGTGCACGACGGCCTCGAAGAAGTGGGTGTCGCTTTGCTTGGATATGGCGGAGAGGAGCTCCGGGAGCGACATGATTGACGCGTGCGAGAAAGCTTCTGCGAATTCCTCGGATAGTTTGGCCAATCTGTGGCGATGTAAGGTGGGATGAACGGTGTGTAGGACAAGAGGGAGACGCACGGTGTATCGAATTTAGGTGGTAGTACGAACACGGTCTTCAGCCCGGAGTGGACGCGGTCCACGACTTTAGCGCGGCGATGTTGTACAAGCCAGCGCACGGTGGGAAAAACCTGGGCTTCTAGGTCCCAGTCCAAAGCGCTTGCCATGTCAGCCAGACTGAATAGACAACCATACGCTCAGGGCACAGTGCAGGACGAATTCGAATGAATATACGCACGACACCGTCACAGAGGCGGTCTCAAAGAAGCGAACGAGTCCCTCGGCGAGCGCCCTCTCCTCGGAATTGGCAGGTACTCCACTCAAACCCAGAGAGGGGTCCACGATGTGCTCGCTGGGGTCGTCCAAGAGCAGCAAGCTCTTCCACGGATTGAGTGCGGGTAGTCTCCACCCGAAACCCATCTCGGGGCCCCAAGCGCTATTCTCGATCTCGTCTCGGAAATCGACGAGATCCTGTTCGCTCTCTTCCTCGCTATGGAGGAGTGTATCGAGGTAGGGCGGGAGCTGGACTTCCAGGGGCAGCGCGTTGATAGTGAGATTGGCCACAGTGGAATTCTTGATGGCTTCCCATAGAGTTCGCATAGCCGGGGCAATCGTTGAGGCGTTCATAGCGTCCTCCATGTACTTGGAGAATGGTACACCTACATCTATAGCATCAGCGACTGGGGACACATAACGCAGAGAGGATGACAACGGGCCTTTCTTCATGTACTCATCCTTCAGCGCCCCAAGCACGTCGCATTCTGCTTCGACAAAATTCGAGAGAACCTGCTCCTGGAAAAGCACTGCGGTGATAGTGAACGCAATTTGCTCATATATCAAGCTGAAGTATTTCGAGACGTTCCCCGACGCGGAAGACGACGGATCCGGTTTGTCAAGGACAACAACGAAATGAAACGTCTGCAGCCACGCCGTTTTTACGGGAGGACGCAGCTCGCCCGGCGACGAAACATCAGGCGAAATCGGTGTGATGTTCTCTTCGTCCACGGTCGACGGCTGTCGGTTTCTAAAGCCTCTTCCGCGCGCGCCAGGTCGATTCTTGTCCGCCTTGAACTGCCACGTCCCGTCCGTCTCTGCGCACACCGGATGCCCTATGAACGCGAGATCGTCCACCACCATCTCAAATTTCTGGTGACACAACGATCTCTGCGGACACAACAGTCCCGCGAGGAACTCGGATGAGTACCCGAACAAGCCGTCGAAGTCGTCGTCCTTGACAGGGCCATCGTCGACGTGGTCGGTATCGTACACCTCGTCCTTGGAAGGGGAATTTCTGCCGGAAGAGGGTCGGGAGGCGACACGTGAGAACGACACGGACCTGTCACGGCTGGTGTCCGGCCTCGTCCATTCGTAATCGTTGTCGTCTTCCCCTATGGCTGGTATAGGGACGATCCCATTGACCCCGTTTCCTTGTTCTGAGAAGGTAGCCGCTCGCCAAGGATTGTCGAGCTGGGAAGGGTCCAGAACGTTTGGAGGTTTCGGGCGGCTTAGTCGGGTAGATGATGTCGGGGAAGGGGGCCAACGGTAGACGAGACTGGATCCTTTTGCAGATGAGGTGACCAGCAGCAGAGCTAGTAGCGTCTCTGCCATGGACTAGCTGCTGGGATTTTCTCTAGCAAACTAGGGCGTCTGGAAAGATCGAAGTCAATACGCGTCAAACTCCGACAAGAAAACTGACGCTCACTATATATGTAGCTCTGTTCCAAGTAGAGATCATATATCTCGTCCTTAGCACTGTTTAGATGACCGCCCGGGCCTCAGCTATACGGCGCGTTCAAATCCTGTATAAATCATGAACAAAGTACGCGAGGAAGAGTGCATATTGCATCCGCCTCAACCACGAGGCTCTTGTTCGCTTATGACGCGTTATGCGCCTCATTTAATTTTCGTCGTCCAAAGTCTTTTGACTTGGTACGAAACCACCTACTATTCTTTCGATGCCCATGCCACGGTCAGTAGTAAACCTATCCAAAAATGTCGCGTCTTCTGCATCTGACCGACCAGTCCCAACAGGTTGGACCACCTCATCCCGGACCCCAGCCAACGACACGCGCTCACCCTTGATGCAGCCCTAACGGATTTCCTCCCTTTTCTGCTGTGCTATTATGCCACAGCAGTCCTCGCTTTGCTGCCCAACACATTCTACATCCGTGTCGCCCTGCTGCCGATATCCCTGTGGAATGCGTTTCGAATCGCGACGACGCTCGACCTCGCGGCAGGCTGTGAGGAGCCCGAGAGGCACCGGCACCTCAATTTCGGGCTATGTGTGAGTCCCGCTAGTACGGGTGCTGTTGTATGAGGAAAGAAAGTACTGATGCTCGTTACTGTATGGCGCGTAGATTGCGATGTTCGCAGGTGCGATGCGCCTCATAGACTGGACGTTTTCGCAAAAGCCATTAGAACGACGCACCAAACACGCGTCCGAACCCGCAGATGAGGATGATGCTTCAAGGAGCATAACGCGCGCTCTATGGGAAGGACTCGATCTAGCATCGAATCTACGCGGGCTAGGCTGGGAATGGTCCTCCGGCCTCCGCATCCCCCGCGAGACGCGCCCCACGCACTCAACCACCGCGTTTGCTCTCGCCACATTCTACTCCATGCTACGCCACTGGATCATGGCCGACCTAATTCAATTCTACATACAATATACGTATCCCGACTCTATCGGATCCGCCCACGGAGGCAGCATCGTAGACCATTCCCTCCCGCCCCTAGCGCGGTATGCACAATCCACCTTTCTCACCTTCATCGCGGGGTTCTGCATCTACGGCGCGATGCAAGCGACGTACGACCTCTTCACGCTCGTCGGGATATTCGTTTTCGGACAAGCGCCGAGCCAGTGGCCGCTCCTGTTCGACGCGCCGTACCTATCGACGTCGCTGACCGAGTTCTGGGCGACGCGGTGGCACCAGACGTTCCGCCGCCTGTTCATCCGCCTCGGCGCGCAGCCGCTTTCTTTATTGGCTGGCCGTGTGGGCGGGGTGCTGGGCGCGTTCCTCCTCTCGGGGCTCATGCACGACGCGGGGATGTGGGGCATGGGGTTCGGGACGGAATTGAGCCACGTTACGGGCGCGTTCTTGATGATGGGCGTGGGCATCATGCTGGAGCAAGGGTGGAAGAAAATTACGGGCGTTAGGGTCGCGGGCGTGGCTGGGTGGATATGGACATTCGGATGGCTGGTCTTTTGGTGCCATTTCATGGTGGACGCGTGGACGCGGAGAGGATTGGTTGGCTGTAAGTTGGCGCCGGACATTAGCAGACCGTCGGCTCTGTTCTTGGCCCTTGGACATTGGCTGGGTATAGGATTTATATGAGTATGTACATCTTGAATCACTAATGCTCATGTTTGCGACGAGTAGATAATTGTAAGTATACACGATCGTTCTGTTTCATTCAATCAAACATTATTGTTACATGGGTGTGTGTAGCACACATGGATTGGCTGCACGAAGTTAGGTAATTTTGGCCGTCATCTTCGCCTGAGTAGCCGCCAATTCTTCTTTATCGACCTTTTTCTGAGGCCAGTTCTCGTCGATCTTGAGGACCAAGCCCTCCGACTCGCTAGGTTTCGGAATGACATGGAAATGGACATGGTCGACGTGCTTTCGATAGCCGGTAAGCATGATGTGAGCGTGGAATCGTAAGAGCTCACCTGGAATGCTAGCTTGCCGTTATTCTAGAACATGGAACCTTGAGTCTCGGAACGGCGACGTAGAGCAGGGATTGACGAACCTGCAGAACGTTGTACTGCTCTACGCCCGTAGACAAAGCGACTTTCTTGACCACAGGGCCTATGTCGCGCAAGTACTCGTCGGGCAGGTCTCCGATAGTCCTCGCGTGGTCTACGGAATGATACGAGCGATCAGCTCAATGTTACGAGCGTATCGCGTCGGGCGGTGATCTCACACTTTGGTATCACCTGAGTATGCCCCTCGGCTACAGGGCTTATATCAAGGAAGGCCAGGCTGAAATGCAGTTGTACACATTTAGATTAGACGTCTGTTCGACATGGAACCTTGGCACACACCTATGCTCGGTCTCGTATATCTTGAAGCTCGGGATGGTACCTATTTACACGGCGATGAGACAGGATCTTAGCCTGGGGAATTGCGCCGTGCACCTTTGACTATCAAGCAGAATAGACATCTAGAGGCAAGTGCGGTTGGACGATTAGAATGATGTCTCACTTGAGCAGGAGAAAATCATTTGATGACTTACTTGTCATCCGAGTTTACTGCCATTTGAATCGTTTCGGCAATGCTGAATGACTAGTAAGACTGTAGCCTGGGCGAGCGTTCTACCAGTGTAGCACTTTACTGAGTTTCGTCAAGACGCGTTAGATAACTTAAGTAGTTCGGACCTAGTAAACATCAAGCGCCGAGTCCGAGGAAGTGAGCATTGCAACAGCAGCGATGCCGAGATGGTGCACGGGCGGAGTACGGGCGGCCTTATCTTCGCTCATTCCCACTCTTTTTTCTTTGTGTGAATGCTAGCTTGGGCTGGCGACTTGAACATACAAGGCGCGCTCAATTGGACCAGAAGACTATTGGTGACATTGTACTGAACCTCCACTGGTCACCGCGACTACTAGGAAGAGATAACCATGAAAGGGCTACCCTTCGCGCAACCCGGGAGTCGACAAATATACCACCCATTCTTGCTCGCTCTAGTGGTACTCCCCCTTTTCCTAGCCCTATGCTATACCTCGGCCCACCACTGGCCCACCCCACCCCTCCCCGCTCGCGTCAAGGCCTACCGACAGCACGTCCTCGACCGCTGCCAATACACCCGCTCCCCCGCAGGGCCACCCCCGCACTTCCACTCCCGCGCCGCATCAGACAGGTTCGTCCCAGGAACCGCGCCCGTGCTTATCAAGAACGCGAAATTCTGGACCGGCGCGCGTAACGGGACGGAGATCATCTTCGGCGACGCGCTTCTCGACAAGGGGATCATCAAGGCGTTGGGGTACATCCCGCCGTCCGTTCTCTCTACCGTGCAAGGCAATGTCCAGGTGGTGGATGCGAACGGCTCGTGGGTGACGCCCGGTCTCGTCGATCTGCACTCCCATCTCGGGGTATACAGCTCGCCTGAACTGCGCGGTGCGTCGCTCATCATGACATGTTCTAAGTAGAACGAGTTGGGAGTTGGACTGATACCTGCGGCGGCAAAAGGTGCGCGCGACGGGAACTCTTCCAAATCCCCGATCTTGCCGTGGCTGCGCAGTATCGACGCCCTGAACACCCACGACGCAGCGTACGAGCTCGCCATATCCGGCGGCGTCACCACTGCGCAAATCCTCCCCGGGAGCGCTAACAGCATCGGTCAGTCCCGCGCGCCAGTGTACCATTCCGATATCCAGTGGAGGAGTGAACTGACTATTGGGTGGACATGAACGCAGGCGGGCAGGCGTTCGTGATGAAGCTGCGGCCGACGGCAGAGCGCTCGCCGACGTCGATGCTCGTGGAGCCGCCGTATACGCTCAACGGGAGCCACTTTGAACACGCGTTGACACCGCGGTGGAGACATATGAAGTAAGAAAATTCACCAATCACCTTACTTAGCGACACTTATTAAACATGGAATCCTTAGGCACGCTTGCGGCAAGTCATATCTCCCATCCCTCCACTTACTTGGATACAGCTACAACTCAATAACGCGTCGGTGCCTACAGGCGAGAACCCCTCCCGCGCCTACGCCCAGACCCGCATGGACTCGGCATGGGGCTTCCGCCACGCGTACAACGAGGCGCGCAAGATCAAAGAGGCGCAGGACCGGTTTTGCGAGAAGGCGGAGGCGGGGCTGTGGCGTGAGCTTGGTGAACTTGGTGACGACGCGGCGTTTCCCGAGGACCTGCAGTGGGAGGCGTTGGTGGACGTGCTGAGAGGGAAGGTCAAGGTGGGTGCTCGGATATCGCCGGCCCCTGTGCTGTCATTTAATTATATCGTTAACCGGTTCGCCGGTGTAGCTGTCGATTCACTGCTACGAGGTCCGTCCCCAGATTGGCCGCGACTCTGATCAGTGATAATGAATAACGAGGCGTGGTAGGCTGTCGACCTGGACGGGATAGTCAGGGTCAGTCCTTCCCTCATATACATACCCTCGTTCAATACGGTCATTCACAGCTCTTACTTACTTACTGACGACATATTCAATATCGAGCAGCTGTCAAACGAATTCCAGTTCCCGGTAGCGTCGTTCCACCACGCGGGCGAGACGTACCTCGTTCCGGATCTGCTGAAGAAGACATGGGTAACTAATATTGTGGTTAGCCTCCCTGCTGTGTGCGGCGTCGCTGACTGTGGGTCTTTGGGACTCTATGATAGGGAGGGGTGCCGTCTATAGCGCTGTTTGCGTCGAATGCGAGGTGCGTACGAGGGTGACTGGCAGGTCATTCGGAGCGATGTCTCACTACTCACTGTGGCGCCAGAAAAAAGCGGGAAGCGTACCGAGGTCTGTCTGCCTTACCCTACCTCACCCTCCAGTATTGAGGGAACACATCTCACATCTCACTATAACACAGGCTCCGAATTCGCACCCCGCATCCTCGCCTCCCACGGTATCCCCGTCGTCATGAAGGTCTGCACCCCCCCCCTCCCACCTTTCACCCATTTATGCTCATTATGCAACGCAGTCCGACCACCCCGTGGTCAACAGCCGCTACCTCCTCTTCGAGGCCGCGCTAGTGCACTACTACGGCTTCGACCCGCACCTCGCGCTCGCCTCCGTCACCTCCGTCCCCGCTGCCGCTGCGGGCCTCGGGCACCGTATGGGTAGCATCAAAGAGGGTATGTGTGTGTGTACAGTGTACATTTGCCTGGTACGCTGTATGTGTGGTGTGCTGATGATGTGTATCTCGAACGACAGGGTACGACGCTGGTAAGTTCCTTCCACCCATCGGCATAATAGTTCAGTGACGAGACATTCGTTTAAGACATCGTGATATGGGACTCGCACCCCCTCGCATTGGGCGCCACCCCCGCACAGGTCTACATAGACGGTATCCCGCAGCTATCCGCCCCCGCCAAGTCCGCGAAACCGGAGGCGTTCCAGGTGCTGCCCAGGACGCCGGATTTCGATCGGGAGGCGAAGGAGGCGGTGGAGTGGGAGGGGCTGCCGCCGCTCGATGTGCGTAAGCGCGAGGCTACACATGTCACTTTTACGAACGTGAAGAGCCTATACACGCGTGCGGGCGGGGCGATGTTCGCGGACGCGGACGAGGGCGAGGAGGTTATGCACACCGTCGTGATAAGCGATGGCAGCATCACCTGCGCCGCCCCCGGCACCGCCTGCCTTTCCAGCGTGAACCGTAGTAGCAGCTCCAAAAACGAGGTTGTGGACCTGAAGGGCGGTGCGCTAGCCCCGGGGCTAACGACATTCGGGTCCCCCATCGGCCTAAGCGAGATACGCTTAGAGCCGTCGACCAATGACGGCGTCGTGCACGACCCCCTCCTCACCGGTAGCGTACCTAGCATACTGGGTGACAAGGCACCGACCATCCGCGCGGTGGACGGGCTGCAGTTTGGCAGCAGGAATGCTCTGTGAGTTGTCCCCCCGTTCAAAGCTCGGATCTGGTTCTGAGATAACTATCCGGATCCACTAGGCTGGCGTACCGCGCGGGCGTTACGACGTCCATCGTGGCGCCTGTGGGCGCGGCGTTCTTTTCCGGTCTGTCGACGGCGATTGGGACGGGGGCTCGGCATGCGCTGGAGGAAGGGGCGGTGGTCCAGGATGAGACGGCGTTGCATGTGGCAATTAGCCATGGTATTTCCGCTAGCGTTAGCACGCAGGTCGCCGTGCTCCGAAAACTATTGCTCGACGCGGACGATGAGTCGCTCGACGCATGGGCTCGGGTCAAACAGGTAATGCCATATTTACTATAGCATTTCCGGAAATACACAGCTTGCTCACGGAGTCATAATACCAGGGCATCATACCGCTAGTCGTGGAAGTTCAAAACGCCGATATCATCGCTACACTTCTGCGGCTCAAGGCAGAAGTCGAAGATCACACCGGCCACCGTCTCCGCCTCACCCTCACCGGCGCCGCGGAGGCGCACCTCCTCGCAAAAGAGATCGGGGAGGCCGGTGTCAGCGTAGTATTGGCTTCAGCACGGCCATACCCGACAACCTGGGATCATAGACGGATGTGCGTCCTCACTATCTCATCTTCGTACTCAGACGCTTATGGGCTTACGTCTCTCGGCTAGCCTGCCCGGCCCGCCGCTGTCCTACGAAAGCAGTGTGACGACGCTACTGTCGCACAATGTTAATGTTGCTATAGGTGTGATTGACGAGTACACCGCGCGGAACACGCGTTTGGATCTCGCTTGGGTGAGGCGTCCTGCTGCGTTCTGAGGTAACCGTCGGTACTGATTGTCCTTGTGCCACCCTTCTAGGCTGCGCTCGAATCCGACGGCAGGGTCAGCAAAGCGCAGGCACTCGCGCTGGCCACGACCAATCTCGAGAGCGCGTTGGGACTGGAATGGTCGGACGCAGCCGCGGAGGATCTCGTGGTATACGAAGGGGGCGATGTGTTCGACTTCGAGAGCAAGGTCGTAGGCGTCGTGTCCGCTAGGCGGGGTGTCGTTGATCTTTTCTAGCCCCCATGTCTCTACCGGGAGGAGACTGGCTGTTATGTGAGCAGTCGCATCGCGCGCAAGTCCCCCTCCGTGACGCTCCGTTATTGCTACTTATGAATGAAGGGTGCCTTCCGTGTATTACTTACCTTTGCAGAATTCATTACCGCCTGCTAGGTTTTGCCTCAAGTCGTGAGCGAAACGTCTAACGGAACGGTAATGCAAAATTGTCCAATCTCAGTGTTATACTACAACCATTTTTCGATACGAGATCGTGACAGAAAATATGGTGCGGGCTACGGGCAACTGCGCACTCTGCTCAAGAAATACAAAAGACATTGACGGTCTATTTTTCGAATGCGTCAAGGACTTCCTGCGAGCTCAAGAACTGCGTCTTGTCGACGTTGAAGTCTGCAACATACAAATGCGCCGATCAGCACAACCACATAAGTACCGGGTAGAACAGAAAAAAGGCCCGGGGAAGGCGACATCGTACCGTCTGGAATAAGCGTGATGTTATCCCGCATGAGCTGCAGCACTTGCTTCTTTGAGTCGTATGCTGGCCATTGGGCTACAACGTAGGTTTCTCTTAGCGTGGACAAGAATCAGTAAGAATGGCCTAATCACGCACGTCCAGGGTTTAGATTGTGTATGAAGTTCAGGTAGAAGTCTACCATCTGATTTGCGAAATCGGTCTCGACGTCGACTGCGCGAGCGGGTATGGGCCCAAAGAGTAACTCCAGCTCTGACGCGTGAAAGACTGGATCACAATTAGTGAGTACATCACAGTGGCATCTGATGCTTCCAAAATCGTACCTCCAAGGCTGGGGTCGTTCCCGGGAATGAACTCCGTAAAATAATACGCGAACATCGGCTGCAAGCTCGCCGCTTTCTCGAAGAAAGCTCTCCGCGGAGCGAGGAACATGAGATCCGTATACCACGCCTCCGAGCGATCGAAGAGGGAATCGCCCGTGTTGAATGGCCCGCCTTCCGTGGAATCGTTCGCCGGGAAGAGGGACACGAATTTGTTCAGGACGTCGGTCGTGAGCGTGCGATTGTCGATTAGGCAGTGCGTGATGAAGTTCTCGAAGGCCGCTGTCTGCTCGTCGGGAGGGAGATTGAGATTGAAGACGGATTGACTGAACGTTGTGCCCTCGTTCAGCTATGCGCGAGTCACATTAATATCTGTTCTCCGGGTTGCGGAAGATAGTGGGGCGTCTCACGTTCGTACCACCGATGTAAGGAAGATGTAGGAAATCTCCACTGGCAATCTTACTCGACGCGCGTTTTGGTATTGCACTTCCGGGTGGACCCACAGACGGCTGCCACAATTGTGTGTTAAGTGTCGATTCAATCATCTCATTACTGATATTCAGGAGAGTCTACGGAGGGATGTCAGTCCCGAAACAGCCTTGAAGTATATGGTAACTTGCCTCGAAAGGTACGTCTTGAAGACACGAAACCGAACTGGATCCAGCTGAGCAATTGGTCATCGTGAGTAGGCGACCAAATGGCAATGCCGGGTCGTCGTATTGGTCGGCAAACGGTGAGTTTTTGCTGTATGGACAACGGTTAGTTGACCGTCATTCAGACACTTGAAGCGAAAGCGTACAATGGGCCAGTAGATGAATCTGCTATTCCTGCGCGGAACAGTGTTGTAGACGACGGGAAGAGGAAGTGGAACTCAACGCTTCCTGCACCAGCGGACTAGCTAGACGGTGAGCACTCGGACATAGAACGGCTGTTTGGACGCGAACCTGACCCCATATCGTGACCTAAATGAACGAACAAAGATTCAACAGCGATATGTCCAAGTCTTCGCATTCACATACCTTGGATGGATCTCCGCCGAATTTCGCGATATTTTGCTGGACGAAGGTTAGTGCAGCGCGCTGGTCTAATAGACCGGCATTTAAATCTTCAGGTGCTACATGAGCGCTGGAAAGCTAATGAACCAAACTGTTTATATGCAACACAACATCAATGGCAATGTTCAACTCACGAAGCCGAAGGTATTTAGGCGATAATTCCTGACAAGAGTAATTGAGGGCTAGAGGGTCACGCGATCGACGAAATCACTCACACGGATACAAAGACAATCGATTTGTTGGTATCCACGCCTCGTTGAATTATACCTGGTGAAATTATGTTTGAGATTGATAAGGAAACAAGACTTCCATGCATACGTGTGGGATCGGTGGATGGGGCTGAGGCAGCGCTGATATGGAACATCTCAGTCTCTCATCCACCAGAGCGACGTTGTTTACGCGTACCCCGTAGTGTACGCGCCACCCTGCCAACCATTAAGTCAATGATAGCGTTAGCGAGCGCAGCTCTCACATGAATCCAGACAAGAACAGGCAAACCCGCGGTCGAGCTGGTATTTTCCGGCCTATAGACCTATGAAGAAAATACAGAGGTGATCAATCCCGCGAAATGAAGCGCATATTGTGACACCTACGTTCAAGAACAAACAGTCTTCACCGATGGGCGCACCCAAAGCTGCGCTCGGCGGCTGCGGGCACGCGTTCCCGAAGACCGTCGCGTCAACCACATCGCCAGTTACCGGTGCTGGGAGAACTTGAGGCGCTTTGAACCGGAGGGAGCCCACGGGAGGACGTGCATATGGAATGCCGAGCCACGTCTCAGTCCCGTTGGCAGTAGCAGCACCGCGGAACACCCCCGATGTGAGATTGACTTCTAGAGTTGCCGACGCAGCGGAGAAAAATGACAAGAGAGCCGCCAGCTGAATCAAAGGAGACATTCTCGTCCAGAAAATGAGCGACAGAGACGAGCCATCGTCGAAAGAGGGAGCTATAAAGGACTCATGAATGGGCTGATTCTCGCTATCATTGAACTTCAGATTTATATCCTGTGCGAACAGGAGCTCCATTTACACGGTGATACACCTGAGGAACTAACATAAATAAGACTATAGCTCCCACGACGCAGAAGTATTCCAAGGACATACCATTGACCATTTTATGCGTGAGAGCAGAGAGTTGAAGATAGAATGACAACGTCAGGCGGCTCACGATTAGCACAATCACTACCTCCACGGGACAATTCAAACGCCGAGTCCGGAAACCTTTTTGCAACAATTCTTGGTATAAAGCAGGCAGCACAACGAAGTAAATTTTAACAAGCGAATGAGCTCTCAAGCGCTGCATGCAAGGAGTAAGTAACACTTAACGGATTCTAACTTATGCAGTGGGCGTACCGGGAAGACTGCGGATCGACACCTTCCATCCACCCGCACTAAAGCCGGGTCATTCTATGTCTTCATCGATCACTGCTTGGTCGAAAAATAAACAGGGACCCTCGAACCACGCCGGGCTACGAGAAGGCATGTTCGTCTGAGTTGATGGCGTCGAGTGGGGGTCGATTTTCGTTCGGGCATAGGCAAACAGCTCGGCGTCGTCGTTGGCGGGATTCGTCGATGGACTGGGTACAGGTCCGTTGCCTTGCTTGTCGGGATCGTTCTTGGCGTCGGGGGACAGCGGGAATCGTCGGATGGCGGCGAAAGCATCGAGAGAACCCGTATCGGGCGATTTTCGGGTGACATTGTCAATGTCCGTCAGCGTGTATTCCGGTCCGTCCGCAGCCTGGGAAGACTGTTGGGGCGGTCGGGGCGATATATCCAAGGCTGGCAATAGCGAAGTGTAGTGAGTTGAGTCCGAGTCCACCGAGTGGTGGGCAAAAGCTAATGGTTCATTGCCGGATAGATCCAGATCGTCTGAGAAACGCGGCAGTGTATCGTTCTGTTTTTCGTTGTTGCATGTATAGCCTACGCCTTTGCGATTATTCATCTTCAGCAATTCCAGAGAAAAGGCGGAGGTTGACTGAGGCGGCGGTACTACATGCTCAAGGTTCAAGAGTTTTCCGATAGCGGACCAGGGGTCGGCCTCGTCGAATAATGTCCTAGCAGTAGAATTTGTGCGATGGCAACCGTTAGAAGTTGAGGACCTGTCAGCAGCTGGGGTCCTCAAAGGTTCGTATGGATATTGAAGCAGTGGGTCCGGCGGAAAGTCATTGGGACGGGAAAGCATTTGAGGTCGTTGTGCGGGAGTCGACGTGCGCGGTGAGAAAATAGCGTTCTTCGAAAGGTCTGATTGAGCAGTATCTCGTAGAGGGGTAAAGCGACGCGAGTAGGACGGTCCTGAGAAAACGAACGCTCTTTCGGCGGGACGAGCCTTGGCCTTGGTAACAAATGGCGACGGTTCTGAAAGCTGAGGGAGCCCAAACCCTGATGACGACGAACTAGAGCTGCTTGCGGCGCGCATACGGTGCACAGGTGGATCGAACGAGAAGCGAGAAGCGGGCGTTTTGTCCGAAGTTTTGAGGCTAGGCACTTCAGGTGTTGCAAAGTCGAGCATTGTGTAGTCAGCTTCATCGGCAACCGTACTATCGTCGAGATCCATCGATATAAAAGTGTCGTCGGCAGCCGTATCCTCCTCTACTGGAGGACCATTGTTCGCAGGGCTATAGGTGGCTGGAACACGAGAAACATCTTGATTCGACTCGGAACTGATGGTCGAGGGTCCTATCTCGCGGGGCTCCGGATGCTGCCTAAGAGGAAGTCTTGGACGTTGTGAGTCTGGCGTACTCATGTGCTACAGCGAGCCGTAGCACGGAATGTGAGCGTCGGCATAGACGGCGCGCGTGTAAATCCTCACCGGCTTCTTTCTTGGACGCTTTTCTGAGCCTTGGGTTACTGGTATGCTTTGAAGATCTGGAGTTGGTTGCTGTCGGCGTCGACGCGTAGAAAGGCTTGCAAGGTCCGGCAAAGCAAGCAATCGATCAAGCTCTGCCCTAATAGAAATCGCTGGCAGCTATACGTGTCAGCTATCCGGTACTGTCTAGCGCACAATGAGACACAATGTTACGAGCTCACGTACGCTCAGAGGCGTCCAGTGTGTCAAGAACCTTGGAGGTCCGCTTTTTGGTGTTTTTGGAAACTAAGCCTGCATCGCGTCGACCGTGCATTTGATCCATGGCCGTAATTTCTGGTAGCTGAGTGTGCGTCTCGTGTCGCGGTGATCCACAGTTCGTTGTATTGGATAGATGTCGTTGTGCATGGGCAAGACCGATATCTGGCACTAGCGCGTTTCCAGCCTGCGTATTCCCTGAATGCAGTGCGTCTCTAGATCCACCAAGCCCTTTGTTGAGAATGTCCAAGCGCTGGCGACTGAAATGTCCCTTCTGCAAACGACTGGTACCATCTTTGGCACGAGCCTTGGCTACATTTCTGACGAGTGTCCTACATCAACTCCGATACGTGTGCAACATGAGCGAGACCGACCTTTTACCACCCATGTAGTTAGCTCCAGCCATTGTTTTGCTTGCAAGATCAAGTTGGAACTTGAAGGTGAGAATGAGAGAGTTCACGGGCAAAAGCCTGGTCATTTGTCAATGAGTTAACAAGCATGTGACGCGTAACGCGTAACGCGTGCAACGCGCGAGTCGCGACGGCACACTGAAAGTTGGTTAGACTGAGAAATTAAGAGACTGAGAAATTAAGAGTGAAAGGGAGGAGGTATCTGTAGAAGTTTGGGCACTAAATTTTCATGTCGAATTTGCGCGTTTTTCATGTGTAGCGAATGTCAATATCCGCTTGAATAAAATTCATAACATATGCAATAAACAAAGAGCAGTAAGAATGTGTGAAGTGTCCATAACAAAACAATACATGGCGCAAGCTGAATGTCCCAAACTAAATATTCGTAAAGCACCTAAGGTCCTACGGTCGTCGTCTCTTCTGCGGTCGTCGACGCCTCTGTCGAGGTCGGCGTCTCTGTCGCGGTCGATGTCTCGGTCGGCGTCTCGGTCGCAGTCGACGTCTCGGTCGGCGTCTCGGTCGCAGTCGATGTCTCGGTCGCGGTCGACGTCTCTGTTGCAGTGGTCTCCGTCGTGCTCACATCGGTAGCCGTGGTCGTGACATCGGTGGCCGTGGTAGTCGCGGTCTCCGTGATAGAAGCGGTCGTGGACTCCGTGGCAGTGGAGACATCGGTAGCTGTCGTGGAAACATCGGTAGCTGTCGTGGAGACATCGGTCGCCGTGGTCGAGGGCGTAGTCGAGACATCAGTAACCGTGGTAGTCGCGGTTTCCGTGACAGAAGCGGTCGTGGAGTCCGTTGTGGTGGTGACATCGGTCGCGGTTGTGCTAGTAGCAGTCGAGGTTTCCGTTGCAGTCGAGACGTCAGTGGTCGAGGTCTCTGTCGCAGTGACGGTAGCGGTGGTCGTGATAACAGCAGTCGTGCTCGAGTCCGTGGACGTTGTGACAACGTCGGTGGTGGTCGCGGAAGCGCTGCCACTCGTGGTGGAGGAAGAGGTGTTACTGCGATCTACATCAGGACCGACGCTATTTGCAGAAAAGAAAAATGACATACTCGAATTGTCCGCTGGCAGTTGCAGTTCCGCCGCTGGAAGGTGCTTGGAATTGCCTGTTCGCGCCGGTCTCGAAAGCAGTCTGGAGGGAGAGTCAATGAATGGTTCAAGGACTAAAAGTGTGGCTACGTACCGTTCCGTTGGCGTACTTCATCAGGTACTTGTACTCGAACTTAGTCCCTGCTGGGATCTCGACTGTGACCCTCCAAGTGGTGGTCATGTCCCTCTTGGCAGTTGTGTCCGGAGACATGTCGATGGCATCCGCAGGGTTGAAGTTGCCCAACTGATCAATGTTGCCGGACACGAGCATAGTCTAGTAAACCAGGGATAGTCAGCATACTAAAAAAGATTGGATATGCGCTGCGACGTACCGCGCCGTCCTCAGTTGACCCAGTGTCCGCAAACGCAACAGAAGCACTGATAGTTGAGCTAGAGGCAGTGTCAGTTGCGGTGGTGGTTGCAGTCTCGGTAGTAGAATCAGTCGCGGTGATGGTTGCGTCGGTCGCGGTGGTAGAGTCGGTCGCGGTGGAGACGTCGGTCGCGGTGGACGTGGCCGATGCAGTCGTAGAGTCTGTACCGGTCGTGGAGTCCGTGACAGTTGCCGTTGTAACATCAGTTGCGGTCGACGTAATGACCGCCGTCGTGCTAACACCAGTCGACGTTGTCGTGAAGGTAGTAACATCTGTGGCGGTAGTCAGAGTGACGGTCGCGTTGACGCTGGCGCTGCCAGAGGCGGTCGAGCTGACGCTGACGCTGTCAGTGGCAGAGGTCGTGCTGTTCGAGCTGGTGGAGGCAACGCTCGAGGTGGAGGCAACGCTCGAGGCAGACGCAACGCTCGAGGCAGACGCAGAGCCGGAGACAGTAGCAGAGTCGGTGGCGGTAGCACTGACTGTCGCCGACGAGGAGGCGCCAGAGGTTGTAGCCGGCGCACAAGCAGTCGACGCTTTGTTGCTTCAAAGCCCATCAGCAACAGCGCAAAAATAGGCGCAAATTAAAGGCTCACTTGAAGACTGCGCAGAAGAAGATTTGACCGGGGTTGCCACCTGTGCGGTAGACCCTGTTGCGGCCTGACTCGAACGTGAACTATTCCGCACAACATTAGCCATGTTCGGAACAAAATTAAAGAAGAGAACGTACAGTGCCGTCAGCAGCCCTCTTGAGGTACTTGTACTCGAAACGCGTGATCAAAGGCAGTTCAATGATGACGGTCCAGACATTGGTGGTATCTCTCTTGCGCGTCACAGCAGCGGAGCTGTTGACAGCCATAGGGACCTGTGTAGACGATCAGCAAAAGCCTTGAAGCAAAATCTCGAGCACACTCACAGCACCAGAAGGATCCCAGTTGCCGAGCTCGGGGATGTTACCGACAACGTAGAGGTTCTGCGAGAGTCGGCGTTAATATCCATCTCGCGCCATGATGCATGACCAACTTACCTCGCCATCGGCTGTGCTAGCGGTCACGGCGAAAGATGCAGTCACAGATGCGGAGGGTGCTGCTGAGGTGCTGGTGGTGCCAGACGCATCAGTGGTAGCAGCTGCGGGCGTTGTAGCGGCAGGAGCTGTCGTAGTGGCCCCGGAACCGCCGCCACCGCCGCCGCCAGCAGCCGTGGTGGTAGAGCCTTTAGCAGTGGTCTTCTTGCCGGTAGGCTTCTTGGTCTTGGTGGTGCCTGCGACAATGGTAGTACCTCCAATGATGGTGGTGCCGCCGCTGACGATGGTCGTGCCGCCGCTGACGATGGTCGTACCACCGCTGACGACGGTGGTGCCAGCGCTGCCACTTCCGCCGCTGCCGCCGCTACCTCCGCTGCCGCTGCCGCTGCTGGTGGAGAACATGGCACCGGTGTGCAGAGCAACTGCGTTCCTAGCGGGTACAGTGATGGTGATCGAGCCAGACGAGACAGTGACCCTAAAATTCAGAGCGACGTATCAGTCGCAGCACGATCGGCGAAAATCTGAAGGACGTACGCAGTTCCGGAGCAGCCGTTTCCTGCGCTGTTGACGTAGCCGCCGACGACATCGCAGTACGAGCCGTCTTCAAGAGAAGTCTTCAGTGTAACAGTCCACTCAGAGTCTGCGTTGTTGATGGCGACGTGGCCAGCAGATCCACGCCCGAAGGCGATCTGGGCGCTGGTTCCCGAGACGAAGTTGTTGAGGTGGGAGCTGTTCTTGACGTTGTTACGGAAGCCAACCATGCCGACGATCTGGAGCTGACGATGTTGGCAGATCCATCCGCTGTTAGTCTCGCAGTCTCCGGTGCCTGTAGGTAGAGAGTTAGCACCAGCTGCGCGTCAAAGACAGAACCTACTGACCGTTGTTGGGCGCTCCGACGCTGGTGTCGTTGTCGGCGAAGTAGTAGCTCGACAGGACAGTGGGCCTTCCGTAAGGGTGAGCAAGGTTGAAGACGGAAGCGAGGATGAACGTGTTGTTGGTGGAGTTGAAGGTCAACGACTCGCCATTCTGTGGATATATGTCAGTCGATGGCGCCACGAAAAATACCGTCAAGATGACTCACGCGCTCGGTGTCGGGGCTGACAACAAAGGTGTTGGCCTTGCTGCTCTTGACCCATCCGCGACCGTTCAGCACCTCAAGGCCGGAAAGGTTTCCAGTCGTGAAAGCGTTGAACAGTTCAGTGGTGTAACGGGGCTCGAGGACATCACCGTTGCGGGTGTACTCATTGGGAGTGATGGGCTCCCCTTGTCCGTAGAGCACGTCCTGGGTGACGAACGCAGGCTTGGTCTTCATGGCGGCCAGGATGGCAGCAATGTCTTTGGCGGGAATGTCTGTTATGGTCGCGCCGGCGGTTAGAAGAACATATCGCAAACCAAAAGGCTGGAGACTTACGGGTGGCGGCATCCAGACGGAAACCATCCACGCCCAGCGAGATGAGGTCGTCACCGTACTTGGCAAGACGATCCTGCACAAAGGACGAGTTGGTCGCAAGATCTGCGAGACCCGCAAGCTGGCAAGTCTGCACTTCCGCACGGCTGGTGTAGTTGACAATGTCGTCATTGGCCTCGAGCCCGCAGTGATGGAAATTCTCCGCCGAGTAGATGCCAGGGTAGTCGTAGTGAGTGAATTCAGAGCCGTTAACACCTACACCTCCTGTGCCGTTTGCCATGTGGTTCCATACAACGTCTATCAGGAAGAAAGGAATCATTCAGTAAGCTGTCGACCGCAAACATGTACAAGCAACGCACCAGCGATAACACCGACGCCGGCAGTGGCGCAAGTTTTAACCATAGCCTTGAATTCAGCACGGGATCCACGCTTGGATGTGATGTTGTAAGTGACAGACTCGTAGTCCGTGTACCATTCCGAGCCGTTGACGTGCTCGTTGGCGGGGCTCGCTGTAAATTCAAGATATAAAAATATCCGCTGGGGAAGCCAAAAGGGTCACATACTCTGTACATAACCGTACCCAGCAGGCCCCAGGAAATTTGTGCACTCGTCTGCGACGCTGTTCCTATAAACGAAAGACAGGGGGTTATTGCGATTCAGAATGTCTGAGGGTGCAATGTGACTAACCAGTCCCACTCGAACATTTGAGCAATGACATCCTTGTATTCAGTGGATGCGCGGGAGTATAAGTAGTTAGCAGACTCCGCGGGCGCTGAGCCGGAGACGGCGGTTGAGCCGGCATTTGACTCGCCCTGACCCAGGTAGGCCAGAATGGCGGCAAGGCTGATAAAAGTCAGTTGAGTTAAGGGGCCTTTGAATGAAGACGGCTGTGAATGACGTACCCATAGATGTCCTTGATTTTGGAGATCATGTTGGCGGCGCTTCAAGTCAGACCACGAATGAAGCGTGAGGAGTGACTGGCGGTATTGAATGGAGAAGTCCTCGCTGGCGAGGAGGGAAGGGAGAGAGAGAGAGACCGAATATTCAAACGAATCATGCTGTGTCTTATAGCGATTGAACTGTGCGGTTGGGGGAAGGGTGTGCGGATGCAAGCGGGCGGCAGTTGCGGTACTCTCTGGCAGAAGCGTCATGTCGCGAAACGGATGTAGGCGGATACAAAACACAAAACAATCCGTATACCGGGCGGATGTCCAGTCGAGCAATGGACAAGTTTGGCGGTCGCTTTGAAGTGCAAGAATCTAAAGGAGCAGAGCAACTTGGAGGATGGCGAACCACCGGCCTCAGGGGCTACGGATCGGAAAACGGGATGGACTTGCAGAATTTCATTTGATTTTCGCGGACTTCATCAGGACTCCGCGACAGTGCTGCTGCACCGCGACGATTCCCTTTTTTCTGTTCACTATCTAAGTAGTATCTTTGACGCCGCTCAGACGCCGCTAAAGCGCTCAATGTCGCGCATGCCAAATCGATGGAGCGGTCGTGACAGTGACTTGTGGGATTGGGAGCCAGGTCCATCTCGCAAAAGACAAAGAGCCTCGTATCCTTCATCCTCGCCTGCACCGGCTCCCTGGCATTATGATCAACGAGTCGGTATCGTCCATTCAGACCGCTGCCGAACCTGCAGTACATACACGGCCCATCTCGCAGACGCAGCAGACAATGATCACGATGCCCAGTCTTCCTTCGGCCTCGCTCGCCAACAGCACCACACACATACCTTCGAGGTCCCTTACAACAATGGCTTCGTCGATGGCCGCCATCACCAGCGTCAAAAAGATGCTGCTCTGCTCCAGGACCGCGAACGCTATCGCATAGAGCGCGACGACGCGCGCGCCGAGCTCACTATGCAAGAATCGTCGACGGCCCATGCCCATCGCGAGCTCGCCGATCTTCGCGCTGAGCTGGACCGTGTCCGCGCCGAGCAGTCTCGCACCCTTCAGCCGTCCTTTTCGGTACAGGTTGAGGAGGCGTCGGACGACGCAGAAGCTAGTGAAATAGAGAACATGCTTCTGGTCACCACCGAGGCCGGTAACAGTGACTTGCATGCGCCTCAGCAGTATACAAAAGCGGAAATGTCCATCAAAATTGAAGACAGCATCGACTCATCCGTGCCATGGACCGCATCCGCTCCAGCGCCCTTTGCAACGGATACTGCAGCATATATTCACTCAGACAGCCGTCCGCCAAGCCAACCCCCTCTCAGGCCCACTCATCCGCTCCCGTCCAAACCAGTCCCAGGCACATCCGCCGCTGCTACCTCCTCCGACCCTATCCAGTCACCTGACCGAGTACGCCTTCAGAGTCTCATTGACTCTGCGAATACCCCGGGAAATCACGCTGCACTGAAGCAAGTAAAGGCGTTGTGTGCGATGGCGCATCAAACCCCTGCGAATCAGAAAACCGAACTACAGCGTTATCTCCTGGCCAACTGGCGGAACCCAGCCTGGTCGACCGGAACACCCGCGTCGACTCCTCTTCCGCATCATTCGGGTCCACCGGCCCCGCCGGTCAGGATTGCAACGGTGACCCCCCGCGCCGATGACCCTGTGGACGTTTGGGCGGCATATATTACCGCCCACCCCTCCTCCTGGCCAAGAGGCGTTCGCATGAACACCAGCGGCAGGCCCAATCTGAGTGATCTCAAGGCGAGCCGTGTCATGGCTCGTCTGCGGCCAGAAGTAGATACGCAAGACCCTGAGACGAAGGCTTTGCGGGCCCGCTTCACGGCTCTAGCCCTTGAGCTCTTCACGCAAGAAGGTCGCTCCCTCTCTGACTGCATCGCCAGCCAGGGCATATCCGTCGCCACCGAACCCGTATTCGCGCCCTATCGTTTCCACGGGGGAAACATCGACGATATGACCCTTTTCGATGTCGCGGCGCACTTTGCCGCGGCTGGCTTCGCCTCGTCGGCCCCTTTCCGCCATTGGGCACAGCAGTATCAGAACGGGGCTGCTTATAACCCGAGTCTAAGGGCACGTCGCTCGAACGACTCGCGTAGCCGTGCGCCTCAACGTTTCAGGTCTGATGCTCCCGAGTATGCGGGCTACTCGGGGCCCCCTGCAATGTCTGGGATGGTTTACACTGACATTCCCGGTGTCCCATACGGTCTCGTTCCCTACTTTGGATGATAATCATCCAGCTGCCTCATATCTTATTCATCTTTATATCGTGCACTGTAGGCAATGATGTTTTGCCTTCGTCCGTGTTTGCTATGTATATCTTGGGCATGTATGTACTTTATGTCGTGTTGTACTGTAGCTGTACGGTCTGGGAAGAGCGAAATTGCATGCAATCCCCTACTACTTGTATGCTCTCGTACAGTTGCAGCCCTGCGCAGTGTGCCCCTTGCATCCTGTGTCCGGTACTATGCGGCGGAAAAGGGGGTGTTAGAATCCGGACGTCTCGGATAGGAAAAGGTAGACTATCGACGCTTGCTCATAGTCAGACGGGTTACCAGTCTAAGGAAAAGGGGCTTTGAGGAGCTCTACGATGCCAGGGCCGAATAAGCGGACGGCTTTGAACTACAGTTCCAACGGTCTCTTCGACTCTCTCGAGTACATAGATGCAATAATAAGGGCCCCCTGGCGCATGCCCAGGGCGACTTGTGTGGGACTAATTCGCGTGTCTTTCTTGCGCCGTCCATGTCGAGGCTGCGACCGTCGCCAGGCTGGCGTAGAGCGATACTACCCTTGCGTGTGTTCTAAGGAAGGAATGCGGGGCCAAAAAGCTTGGATTCGCCGTCCTGTCGTGGATGCGGAGTGGAGCACATCGCCGGTGAAGGGAAGGGAATGGTCATGGCCGACGCGGCGGCTACGTGATTATTGGAGCTGCCGCCATACCTGTCTGAATTGCTCCTCAGAACTTGAATGAACCCGTGCAGGAAGCTTTTGCGCAGGCTAGGACTTATCTCAAGCCTCCTTGCAAGCCTCTGCACACGATTTCTGAGCATCACAAGGTGACATCAGATACTATTTTAAAAGGTGGGAACTCACAGGACTCGTTAACTTGACAGTGCGGTTCTGTATGTAGCCAGATAATTATAGGTGGCATGCCGGCGTCCCCAGGGTCCTAGCCGACGGTCCTAGATTTTGAACAGACGATCGCCAGAGGGGAACTCCCGTCACAGTCGGACGTTATGTTGTCGCCTGTATGCGAAGTCTCTGCTCCGGGGCGAGAATGCGCCTAAAACGTCCTGCTCCATTGTGTAAAGGCTTGCGAAATGCCAGGAGTGCGAACGCCATCTCGAAATGCAAGCGAGATAGAGCGCGATTGTGTCGATATTTATGTTGACATGTCACGTCCGCCGTTGCAGCCACGTTCGATGGGGGGCGCTGCGTGTGATACACTGCGGACATCGCCCTTGTGGATGGTGATTGTTACGCACTCCCGCTGGCTTTCCCGCACAATATCAAGAGCGCGTTAACGATCTTTTCTGCTATTTGAGTTCGAGGCGACGAGATCAGTACCAATCTAAGAAAGATGTAGTAAACACCCACATAGCATTTTCTGCTGTTCCTCGTCGATACCGGCGGCGAGATACGGCGGTCGTGCACAGGTCCTGGACGGTGGACCCTGGTAGCTGGTGTAAAAGAAAGACTGGCACCAGGTCGGCACTGCAAACGTGCGCTCTGTGCAGAAGTGAAGGCCGCTTCGTGATGCCTCCGGTTCGACCCCTGCCACTCGCAATCTTTGTACCAATCAGAAAACTCGAAACTCTCCATGTGCAGCAGCAGCTTGCCCCTTGCTCGAATCCGAGCGACGCAGATCAATCGCCACGATAGTTAAACCGGGCCATCATGAAAATCAAAATGATAGCGGATGGGTTAAGTACAGTGGGCCTGAGGCGTACCCGGATCCTGCACACCACCTCTTTTTATTCTCTTTTCCATTCCTTACGATGGCCGACGGAATTGCGCCGGTGCAGAGGAGGTCGAAATTCGCCAGCGTCTCGCTGATATTCGCGTACGCCATTTTCCGCATGCGTCCTCGAACTTGAATCTGACGTTAAGCGCGCTATCTGCTTTCTCTGCGTCGGCTTGGTCTCTTCTCAATAGATGTGGTACCGCCCTCTTCTCGGATGGTACGTGCATGTGTCGAGTTTAGGCTACACAGAGACGGTGCTCATCCTCGTGTTCAGGATACGCGAACGGTGTCATCGGCAATGGTACGTCGAGGATTTATGCATAGCTTTTGGCACGACTTCTGATAACGATATTGCAGTTAACACGAGTAAGAGATTCTCTGCTCACGCTTGGGAATGAAAATGAACATACGGGGGTGACCAGTTTTGACGAGAATATACGGGAAGGCCGCTCTTGCGAAGAATAATTACAGCAACGTCCTGACCAGTGTCGGATTTGCTGGAACCGTCGTTGGCATGCTTGTGTTCGGCTACCTCTCCGATAAACTTGGAAGGAAATTTGGAATGGTGTGTTCTCCCCCTCCCACTGGATATGGCGGAATTAATAATCTCGACTACTTCTGCAGATGTTGGCAGCCGGCATTGTTGCATTTTTCTCCGCACTATCATCTGCGTCCAGCGGGGCACACCACAGCGTAGGGGGAATGTTATCTATGCTTAGCGCATGCCGGTGAGCACGAATGCATGATCGTTTATAATAGTAAAATCTCACTTCGAACCGTGACATAGTTTCTTCCTTGGTATCGGAGTGGGTGCTGAGTACCCTTGCGGGTCCGTTGCGGCTTCGGAGCAGTCTGAAGAGCCGGGTGTGAACAAAAACTCGCAACATCGGTGGTTTGCACTTGCTACCAGTACGCATTATCTCTCCCCGAGACGCTTTGCAGGAGTGGTATTCATCGTTATCCACAGACTCCATGATTGATTTCGGATTCGTCATCTCTGCCTTCGTGCCGCTTGTTCTCTTCTGGATGTCGGTCACCTCGCCTTGCCCACTGTCTATGTGTAACGCTGAATCTTTCGCAACAGCTGCGGCGAGAATCACCTCCGCGCCGTCTGGCGTCTTTCTCTCGGTCTCGGCACGGTCCCCGCCGTGGCGGTGTTCATATGGCGTATGAACATGCAGGAGCCGACGCGTTACAAGGAATCTGGCATGAAGAGGGCCAAGATCCCGTACAAATTAATTATCAAGCGCTATTGGAAGGGAATGGCCGCCCTCAGCCTTACGTGGTTCATTTATGATTTCATCACGTATGCTCTTCAACTTGTATTTCTGTGAAAGGCACTGACCATGTGTTGCATTGCAGCTACCCGGTTCGTTGTTCTGTGTACATTTGCCAATGGTCAAGCCCACTGACAGACGTCTATGTAGTTCGGACTTTACTCTTCGACGGTAGTGAACACGTATGTTCTGTTTCGTGGGTCCCTCTTTTTGCGCCAACTAACTTATCTTGCGTAGTGTCACGGGTGGAAACACGTCTCTCACCGTGGTTTTGGGCTGGAATGTCATAATCAAGTACGGCCTTTCACTTCGAGTCGGACCTGCGTACTTCTTGCTAACTACTACCACAGTCTGTTCTACATGCCCGGTACTCTTGGTGGTGCATTCATCGTTGATTACCTTGGACCTAAAGCAACCATGGTATGTCTCTCGAGCTGGGATATGAGTTCATTCTCACCACTTTGCCCCAGATTACGGGTCTTTTGTCCCAAGCCGTAATTGGCTTCATCATGAGTGGCCTCTACACCAAACTGGCAGACCATGTAGCTGCATTTGCTGTGAGTATTCGCTCGGTATGTGCCCGCACGCGCTGACTGACACGCTCTCGCTCCAAAGGTTGTTTATGGTATCTTTTTGGCCCTCGGCGAGGTCGGTCCCGGAAACTGCCTTGGTCTGCTTGCCTCCAAGACTGGCCCCACCGCAGTTCGTGGTCAGTACTACGGACTCGCTGCCGCTATAGGTAGGGCCCAGATTATTCGACGCCGCAAACGCATCATTTCTGACTTTTTGACAGGCAAGGTTGGCGCGTTCGTTGGAGACTGGGGTACGTCCAAATATCTCTTCCGCATGTGTGGTGATGCTGATGCGCATGCGTGCAGCGTTCCCGGCCATGATCGACGCTTTCGGTGGCTCGGACAGTGTCAAAGGGAACACAGGTCCTTTCTGGATTGGTAGCGCCCTCGCCGTCCTCAGTGCCGGGATAACCTACTTCTTCATCACGCCCTTGGACCACGATGGCATGGTCGAGGAGGATATGAAGGTCTGTTTCAAGCGCTGTGCAACTCGTCACTCTATGCTTACTGATTGCATCCTCTTCATACACTGCAGTTCCGCGAGTATCTCGAGGCCAATGGTTATGACACCTCGCATATGGGCCTCCCCAGTGAGACCACTACCGTCGTATCAAACAATTCAGCCGAAAAGATCGACGAGAAAGAGCCGGTCGTTCAGACCGTCTGAGAAGGCGATCTTGCACTTTGCTTGATTCTCTTGGGTTTGGGAAGACAGTCGTGCTTGAAATGTCATGCTTATTTAATGTTTTACCTAGTACTTTAGTTGTTCTATCCATTTGTTGTCGCCGTAGATGAACACTGTCCTACAGTTGCACAACGTTCACTTGCTGCAAGAGTCTGCGCTTAGAAATTGAAGGGCAAGAAAACATCGCGAAATTGGGCAAAAATACATGTGCGGCGAGAAGCACGACTAGTGTTGCATAGCGTCGTCACCACCTTTCCCTTTTCCTGTTTTTGCAAGCTCATTCCTAGTCGAAGAAACGGCGTGAGTCACTGTTTGCTTGCAAAGAAGGAGAGGACATGCGTACCTTAACTGCACGCTGAACTCATCCTCGATATCATCATCGTCCCAGTTATCCTCCCATAATTTATCGCCGCCGGACTTCGCAGATCCTGGGGCAGCGCCCCCCAGGTGTGCAAGGTCGGTCTGGGAGTCATCCCAATCTAATAGACGCAGTTTAGCCAATAGATATATGTGCGACACGACCATACTGTACGCACCTGCTACCGCAAACTCCTCGAACTCATCGTCCTCCTCTAGAACACCGAGATGGGGTTGCGCGTTTTCCTCTGCCTTCGCAGGCGGCTCGGACGCCTTCAGTTTCTCCGTGGGTGGTTTCGATGTGGATGCAGCAGACATGACGGTAGATGCGAAGAGACTTGGAGGCGACGCGAAGATCGAGACGCGTCAGTCTGTGGCGTGAGAAACACCAGCGCGGCCCGCGGGGAGACCTGGGGAGACACCAGTGCAAACTTGCTGCACCAATGCTGCATAGCTGGGTGCACAGAATATGAGGACGATCGTGAGCAAAAAGTGTATACACAAACAGTTATCAGTTATAAAGATATTTAGAGTAGGGTATAGTAGGGGTACAATAATGATAGCAAATAGCGTCAGGCAATGCGAACTCGACTATAATCTCAGATGTTCAGCCACCTCGAAGGCCGCACTGGATCCTCCGGAGTGCTTTCTCAGTCAGCTCGGGGGATGGTTGGGGAGGTGACATCTCTCGGTGAAACGACGGTAGCATATCGTCGGAGTCACTGTCGGAACTGTCGGAGCTCATGTCCAGGTTTTCGTCTCCTGCTGATCTCCGTTTCGCAGTTGAACCGGGCATCTTCCTCGAGTAACTGCGAGGTAGAGGGGTCGTCGATGCTGCGAATGTGTGCACGCGCGATGATTTGGGCGTCTGCATGGAAGCTACGGGCAGACTTTTGATGTAGACTTCCGGTACCAGATGTTTCGGAGGACGGGGAGGGATCCGGATGTACAGTTTCGTGGCTTGCGGCGAGGGGATGTGTTTTCGCGCCTTGGGTTTCGAGGTCGTTGTTTTAGGTGTTGGAGGGGTGAGTTTTCGCCGCTTCGGGGCGCTCCCAGGTGGATCCGCCTTTCTCTTCTTTGCCGATGAAGATTTTCTGGTCGCCTCCATTTCTCGTGCCTGCTCCATCAGCGCCTCTTCGTCTCTCCGCTGCTTTTTCTCGACCGCGGCCTCTTTCGCTCGTGTCTCCCGGTCGATTTCTTCGCCCAAGACGGCTGCAAATCGCTGCGCATCACCCTGCAGCCAAACGTCGAATACACCTTCCCATTCTCGCGTCGGCACTGGAAAGTCGAGATTGAGATATACAGATGTGATTGGCGGATCCTCTTCAGACGGTGGCGTTCGTCGAGGTGACGGCAACGGGGTGTGCAGTCCTGACGAAATGGGCGTCTCCTTGGCCGACGAACGTGAATGGACGGCTTTCGCAAACTCCCTCACTATTCGTTTTGTTCCTGGAACGCGCAAGCTCGTCCCGACGACGAGTAGCAGGTCTGGCCCGCTCCGACTTCCACCTTTGCCCTTCGAGCTACCACCGACGAGATCCTTCCGTACTACCTCACCAACGCCCTCGCCATCCTTATGTTGTTCGTTGTATAAAACTACGGACGGCCGCAGTTTTCCGACGCCGCGTGCACGCTTACCCACGAGCTGACGCGTTTCCTCCATCGCCGTGCACTCTGGGCATTGCGGTGGGGTTCCAGAGGACAGTGCAGACAGGTGGTGTTGGAGTGGGACAGAGTGGGTGCACGTTTGGCAGTGAAGCATCTCAATTGTCCCGTGGAGCGGTATACACCGCGGCGTTTCAAGCGGGGGAGAGGGGAGTCGGTGAGGCGAAAGAAGTGCAGCAGAGGTGGGTGCCTCAACATCAGTGGCAATGGCCTTTCCTTTCGATTTGGGCTTGCTCCGCCTACTGTCAAACTCCGGGACGCCGAATGAAAGACCAGACTTTGATTCGATGGCGTCGATATTTTGTGTGTAGACGCGCAGAAGCTTGCCTCGGTCGTCCAGAGAGCGAAGGATGCGATGGAACGGAGTCGGTGAAGCGGCGCGCGAAAGCGTGGAAAGTTGTGCAATCATCTGACAGAAGAGAGACGTGGTATGCTCGGACTGACGTACGGGGTCAGAAGCGAGTCTCCGGCACACAAGATGTGGCGCGGAATTAGAAAGCTATGCTTACATTGAAGACAGACACGTCGAAAAGATCCTTTCCCGAGGCCAACGACTCTCGTGGATTATCCCGCTTCAGGGACTGAAAGAGTCCCTCTGGGGATCGAAAATCAGGTATCCCAGCCTGTACCGAGATTCCAGCGCCTTCAAAAACAGATATATTAGATAAATGGTAATCCCTTCCGTATCCATTCCAACGCACCACAGACAACGACGACTCTCTTTGCTTTCATGACGGCTCTTACAATTTTCGCAAGTTGAGCCTTTGGATCCGCGCATGAGGTGAGGAAAGACGGCGACTGGGGGAAGCTAGATGATTCCTCCAGCGGGAGGAAGAGGGTCATGGCTGTCGTCTGTACACCAGATGAAAGCAAGAATTTGTGGTGGTGGTGAGTTGTCAAGAGGATCCTTGTGGACGCACACCGCGACGAGGGGGCTTGTGGCGCGAGCAAGATTCATCCGGGTTCCGATGCACGATTAGCCGATTATCTCCCCGGGCCTCAGGCCTCAAGTAGTACTTTTACCTGAAGGCACTCGTGTTGGATATCGCCTTGAAGGTTTCCGTAGATGACGCAGCAAGGGCCAGAGGGAACACGATATAATCAGGTAGAGAACAGTACAACGAGCGCGCTGGCACGACACTGTGCGCTTCCGATCTCCGATCCGGATTCCCGCGGTCACCTTCACCACCCGATGCTCCAAATATCCCTACACACCCCCTGGAGCATCGCGTCCGACACGCATGCAACCCCTGCCCCAAGCACCCCCTTGCTCACCAAATCCTCCGTGCCTCGCACCCCCTCACTCAGTCCATCCTTCCATCCTCTGCGATCCTGCAGGTAACCCGCGGACGACCCATGAGTCCAAGGCCATGCACAGCC